>JAABOM020057501.1:0-52143 GCA_011800125.2 Solanum clarkiae | reverse complement strand
CTAAGCAAGTAGCTGACTCACCTACTTGCTTCCTAAGTCCTACAAGCACCTCAATTCTCTCACTTCATTTTAAGTCTATAAACTCCTCACTTAGACACAAAACATGTATACATCCGACCGTCTTAAGTGCTAGACACATATATAGCCCATTAACGCGAGATGCCTTAACACGAGATTCAAACACTTTTAAATTTAACGTCAATTGGTCCAAATTATGTCATGTTTCATTTGAATTATGCCAATATTGTAAGGTGTGGGGTGTTACGGTCCCAATCTACATTATATCTGATCGAGGAGCTTAATTCACTGCAAAGTTTTGGAAGTCCTTGCAAAGGAGTTTAGGGACACAAGTAAATTTGAGTATAGCATTCCACCCTCAGACAGACGGTCAAGCAGAATGCACTATTCAAACACTTAAAGATATGTTGCAAGCTTGTGCATTGAACTTTAAGGGTAGTTGGGTAGACCATTTGCCACTTATTGAGTTTGCCTATAATAATAGCTACTACGCAAGTATTAAGATGGCACCTTGTGAAGCTTTGTATGGGAGGAAATGTAGATCGCCAATTAGATGGTCTGAAGTGGGTGAAACCACCTTACTTAGGCCAGATCTAGTATAACAATCCATGGAAAAATTTAAGATGATACAGCAGCGACTGGAAATAGCCCAAAGTCAGCACATGTGATGTAAAGATACTAGGAGAAGAGGACTGGAATTTTCAGTGGGTGATTGGGCAATTTTTAAAGGTGTATCCAATGAAAAGGGTTATGAGATTTTGTAAGAAGGGAAAACTGAGTCCACGTTACATAGGGCCATATCAGATTATTAAGAAGTTCAGGCAGATTGCATATGAACTAGAGGTACCACAAAAGCTTTCAATGGTTCATCTAGTTTTTCATGTATCAATGCTTCGAAAATGCATAGGTGACCCATCCCGTATCACTCCTATATAGGACGTACATGTTACATAAGGTCTAACCTATGAAGAGGTATCAGTTGCTATTCTAGATCGTCAAGTTAAGAAGCTAAGGAATAATGAAATAGCTTCAGTAAAAGTATTGTGGAGGAACCAGCAAGCAGAAGAAATATCATGGGAGGCTGAGGACGCGATGAAATCAAAATATCCTAACTTATTTGAAGCTAAATAGGATGTCCAACATGATGAATTAGGACACTAATAGGTGTGTGTTATTGAATACTTAATATGCTGTCAAGTGTTTGTGTAAGTAAAGGTTTAAACTTGGTTAAGCTACCCAATTGTACTAACATTCAAGGAGGAATGTTCCTAAGTGGGGGAGGATGTAACGCCCCACATCTTAAAACACTAGTACTATAAAAATGAAACATGACATAGTTTGGTCAAATTAGCGCTAAATTTTAAAAGTGATTGAATCTCGTGTTAATGGGCTATATGTGCATCTAACGCTTAAGAGGGTCGAGTGTATACATGTTTTGTGTGAAATTGAGGAGATTACGGACTTAATATGAAGTGAGATAATTGAGGTGCTTGTAGGACTTAGTAAGCAAGTAGCTGAGTCACCTACTTGCTTAGCTTAAATTTGTTAGTTAAACAGAGATGAGGCTCGATGTCGAATTTGTTCAAGTTCGATTATGAAAAAAGTCCGTGTTAAGGGTGTAACTTTAGCCCATGTTTTAGCATCATAAAGGGACTATATGATCAGCCCAAGGAGGATATTAAAAGGTCCCAAATAAATCACAAGGTCTTGGATATTTTAGGCTCAACCCAAGTGAAAAAGAAAGCTGAAAATAGGCAGCCGAAGTCCATCCATTTGGAGCTCCAAAAGGCCAAAGTGAAAGGGGCAAGGAGCTGCATCAGCTTTGTCTCCAACTTTTCTGTCAACGTGTATTGACCTGCGAAGAAGCAAAAAGGAAACTTCTAGGGTCTTTATACAAGCCCTATACCATGAATATAGTGGTGAGTAAGTTTAAACATGTATTTAGTATGGTTTTCTTATGAAAAACAAGAAGTATATGCTAGTATGTTTGTGCTGGAAATTCTGGGAAGATTTTGTTTTGAAAGTTGCTGCATATTTTCCTCCTGTTTTAGTGACATATCTATGGTTTGTGGGCTGTATAATGAAGATATCTTGGTGTTCTTAACATAATTTTAGTTATAAATATCACCCTAAGATTGCTTCCCTGATTTTGGTTTCATTTAACAAGCGCGTTTTATTGTGTTATCTTGAGCGTCATGTTGATTGGAACTTGCGGGCTGTTGTATGTAAGGCTATTAGCTCACATCCTCCATGACTTCTTAAGTGATGTTATAATACTGTTTTAGGTCTATTTATATGTGTAAATGTTGCTGGAACAGTTTGGTTAGAGTTGAAATAGGTTTGGTGTTGTCAACGTCGAAATATAGTGAAGGAAGGTAACGTCATGCTGTCCATTTTTAGGTTGTGTGGAATTGTGATGTGTTGTGCTTTGTGGGCTTTTGTAAGATGTTTATGGCATGAAAACAGTCTAGTCATGATGTGTAAATGTGAACATGTGTTGGAAAATACAATTAGAGCTATAGAGGTTGGAAGTATACGTTCGGGTTTATAAACACTCTTTGCTGCCATGTATTGTTTTCTTATATGATTTGGATGCCAAGATGTATTTATTGGCCATTAATGCTAGATTTATCACTACTATGTTGTATATATGTATTTGGAGGAAGGGAAGGTTATCTCGTGGTAGTAACGAGGTCATACAACGAGGTATGTAAGGTTACTTGATTTCGTATCACTTGGCATGAAACATAGATCTCTCCTTGGTACATAAAGGCATTTACCAACTCCGACACACTATTAACCATGTCTCCACTCTTGTACATGTTCATATGATTCCACACATAGTCACCTTCAAAACTGCATACATGTTTAGATACCAAGTTACATGAGTTCTTGTTACTAGATAAAGTTTGCGAGTTGTCCATTTCGTATGCATTTCATCATTTGTGTAATTTACTCTTTTCATTGTCATGTTGACTTGTGTGATTATCCACATGTCACATGCTACATATACAGACCTACAACTCCAATATTATGGCCACCAAAAGAATCATCTCAAAGGTAATTAAAAGATAAAGTATACAGTTTTTGATAGGTGGTAGCCTGAGGGGTGGAGATAGCACCTAGCCAGGGATGATCCTATCAACGGGGGGTAGCCCGAGGGGTTGAGTATAACCTAGCCAGGGACGAACCCGATACAGTTTCACCACTAATCAGTTGGTCATTTGTATTATAGATGTGCACAAATTTTACAGTACAAATTTTACAGGAAAGGTAAAGTAGTATAAAGAACATAAAGTACATGATCCCACAGTACAACTTAAGGTGGTCTCTTATGCTGCACCAGTGTACAGTTTCTTTTAAATTGTTACTTCATATACAGTATATCCTGTCTTAGATACTCAGTACATTATCTTGTACTGACAACCCTTACGGGGGACCTGCATTTCATGTCGCAGGTATAGGTGCTAGTAGATCTCCCCAGTAGGAGTACAGGATATTCAACGGTTGTTACTAAGCTCCAGGTTGTTTCGGGGCTTTGTGTATATGTCTAGAGCTTACATGTTTCTATTGCACTATTTGTTGAGGCAGGGCCTATCCTGACCCTGATCAGATGTCTTTCTTTATTTAGAGGCTTTGTAAACTATATAAAGTAAAATGTGGTCATGTCTCGTACTTTAAATACCGTGGTGCCAACGGCCTAGTCATATGCATTTCCTTTTGGCTTGTTATCACTGTTTATCTTCTTAAAGGCATGTCAAACGCAAAAACCCCTTATAGTATTATAAAAAGCGCATAGTTACAGGTTGGTTCTCCCAAGCTTTATCAGCAACGGGTGCCAGTCCGCCCTAACAGGACTTTGGGGTGTGACACCCACATACCTTACACCTTGAATTTCTTGGAATTGTTTTGTGAAAGACTTGAAGCTTGGAAGTGGATTTTGGAATCCAAAACTTGCTCTGGAGTTTCCTTGAATTTGTATTGGGGTTTTGATGGAGACTTTTGAGAGAATTTAAGAGTGTATGCAAGTTGAGAGTAACGATTTTGATCATTTGCAATAGGGTTTAGGTCTTTTGGGGAGGATAAGATAGCATTGGAAGTCTAAAAAGGTCATTAGAGTAGCTTAAATTCATGAAAACGCCATTAATGAATGAATGAAAAAATTGATAAAGTGTCACATCACTTGAGGTTACATGGGTCGTGTGGCACTCCACGGGTCATGTGGAGTGCCTGTGAGATGATACTTAATCAAAAATTTGGAAGTTGGAACACTTAAATAAATTAACATCATTGTCACTTTGACAGGAGCCTCCACGGGTCGTGTGGTGCTACACGGTCTGTGTAATGGCTCGTGGAGTTACTCTTGGTGAGAATAATGTGTATAGGAGGCTCCATGCTAGGCTACATGGATCTTGAAGCTTGCCACGGCCTGTGAGGATGGCTGTGGTACCACACTTAGTGGAAAACTCCCTCCCACGTTTACCTTGCCTCACTACACATACCGCACGACCAGCCACATGGTCAGTGGCAAGCCACAAGGCCCGTACCACTAGTTTCCCTATGCCTTAGACCAAAAATTGTCTTTTTCTACCCAAAATAGTCCTCATGGCTCATCCAAAGCCTCACTGTCCGTCTAAGTGCTCGTGTGACATCACTGCACAAGAGGGTCTCAAGAAAATGGTCATAACTCCTTCATTCGACCTTGAAATGATGTGAAACCAAGTGTGTTGGAAAGCCAACTCAAAGGGATTTCATTTGACATGTCGTGGATCATCTAGTTCCAAGTGTGCTAAATATTATGCTCATTTAAAATTTACCCTTACATAAAACAATACCTGAAACTCATTTCATAGGGAAGTCTTGAACTCATTTAAGTACTAGAATTCTCCCACGACCCTAATACACTTCCCACATACACAATTGAGGCTTGAAACGTGGATACATGAGAGCATAGAGTTATGGGTGCCACACTAATGCCTCAAAAGGCTACAATAAATCATCTCAAAATTAAACTAAGATATATGATAGAATGAAAAGTGGAGGAGTCCCGAACCAAGGGCTCACAAGAAATAAGAAAACTAGTCATAGGGGTTGTGTACTATCATGGCAGAGGAGTATCTATCCCTACATGGTTAAATCTTGTAGGTAAATTATGTGTTAGTACATTAGAATGCATTAATTATGTGAAAGCAATACATGCATGAAATTGTGATGTCGTCATTCATAAACATAATATGCAAGTATATATAAAGTGAAAGATACATAAAATGAGCTTAAGAATGCATAAGGAATATTTCTTAATATGAATATGAGTCTATGCTTGAGAAATAACATGTAAGGAAAATACATCATGGAATCATACATAGTGAGAATAGACCTTAATTGACATTTAAGATCGTGTGAGATACTACATGGAATCCAACATAATCCCCTATGTTAATATGAAAAAACAATTGCCGCTTGGAACTCCATCAACTTAACATGCATCATATTAACATAAATGACTTCTGTGGATCCACGATACCAGCCTACAAGGACTCCTATGGTTGCACATAGTTATGAACATTGAGATTTAACTTTATTGGGTCATGTCACACCTAACGAGATGAAACCCACACTCAAGTCCACTTGGTGCTAAGTCATCCCATGGAATTCTTTATAATACAACTTAGAATCATATGTAGCATTCATAGGAGTGGTTTGAAGTTTAGGAACTACCAAGTGAGAATTGTCCTTTCATTTTGGAGACCTTTCAAAAATATCTTTTAGAGAAATTGTCAACATGCTTTTGTCCTTGACAAATTATTACTTAAAACTTAAATTTAATTCCCTAATCATCATCATATATCATAAAGATTTACTTGAAAACTAGGTGGGCTAGGCTTTTTAAGTGGACCAATCACATATCACAGAAATCATTAGGAAATTTCTCTTTTAAAGTGTAACACCCCGTAACTCCATGCTTTTATATATCCATGTTTCAAGCCTCATTTATGTAGGTCAGAAATGTATTATATTGTGAGATCTAGTACATTGATGAGTTAAAGACTTCCCTATGAAGTGACTTTTGGGTGTTGGTTTATGCAAGAGTCAACTTTAAATGAGCATAGCTTTTAGAACTCTTGGAACTGACAGCCCACGACATGTGAAATGAAAGATGTTTGAGTTACCTTTCTAACACACTTGGTTTCACTTCATTCCGAGGTCGTATAAAAGGAGTTATGACAGTTTTCGCGAGACCCTCCCGTGTAGTGATGTCACACGAGTACTTAGACAAACAGTGAGGCTTTGGACGAGCCGTGTGGACTGTTTTGGGGTGGAAAAGACAATGTTTTGTCCAATGGTTGGGACACTATCAGCTCCATGGGCCGTGTGGCTCACCACTGAACGTGTGGCTAGTCATGGGAGGTGTACAATGAGGCAAGGTAAGCATGGGAGGGAGTTTTTGATTAAGTGTGGTGCCACAGCCATCCTCACGGGCCGTGGCAAGCTTCACGAGCCATATGGCCTGGAATGGAGCCTTCTAGCCACATTTTCTCACCAAGTGCAATTCCACGGGCCACTAACGGACCGTGTTGTACCACACGACCTGTGGGGGCTCCTATAAAAGTGACGATGATGCTAATTTTTCCCAAGTGTCCCAACTTCCAAATTTTGACTAAGTATCATCTCACGGGCACTCCACATGACCCATGGAGTGCCACACAACCCAGATAACCTCAAGTGAGGAGATACTTTATTAATTCTTAATCCATTTCATTAATTGCATTTTCGTGATTTTAAGTGACCTTTTTAGACTTCCAATGCTATCTTAACCTCCCCAAAAGACCTAAATCATGTTCCAAAGGATCAAACCCATTACCATAAACTTTAATACACTCTCAAATTCTCTCAAAGCCTTCATCAAAACCCCAATATAAATTCAAAGAAACTCAAGACTAAGTTTTGGATTCCAAGACCCACTTCCAAGCTTCAAGTCTTTTACAACTCAATTCTAAGAAATTCAAGATCTAAGATATGTGGGTTTCAACCATTGGATCCTTTCACCCATGGTGCCCAATCATCCATTTTTGTGAAAACTATATGTTTGTAAATTATGTATCTTATGGGTATTATTCATTAGTTATTATGATCATACACTATATTGGGGTTTATGAAAGGTTGATTGAAAACACATGTTTACTCATTTTAAGTCTATACCATAAGATGATTTGCCTATTATGACTATACATATTTTGAGCTGTGTAACTATGATCTAATATGATATTGGATGGGGGTTTTCAATGTATTTCATATAAGGGTTTTATAAATACTTGAAACAACCTAGTTTTCTTGCATTTTTATGATTAGGATTTTGCATGTATTATCTATTTCCTTTTATTTTTATTGTTGTTTGGTGGTGGCCAACACCAAACCCCACCTACTATCACGATCCTAACCAAGGTAGTGACAAATAGGAAAAAAGAAGTAGATGACAGAATTCGGTTGATGTGTTCCCATCTAATTGACCAAACCTAACCAATGGGACATTAACTAGGACTATTGATAATGGTTAGTTGGCATGCCGTGATGGCCGAACAAGCGCCATGGGGAAATTTAACCTTCACCTTCACAAGAGTGCTGGAAGAACATATGTTACCCTCCTGCATGCGACTCGCCAATTATAGTTATGTGTCTAGGGTAATCAAGTTGACGAACCATGGGGAATGCAATTCTCAAGTTGTCCCCAAAATTGAGTGTTTCCTTGCACTTTAATTAATGTTATTTTATTTTATTTTTGAATCACAACCCCCTGCAATTTAGAGATTGTAGTCATAAATACTAGAAATGATTAGTAGTGAAGTCTTATAGTCAAAGCCTTGTATTAGCTACGGATTCAACCCTAACCTCAGTTAGGTTAATTACTGATAGCGACCGCTTTGTTATTGTAGCGTGACCTCCAACCATCAAAAAATATGGTGCAGTTGCCAAGGAATACGGCTAGGTTTTGAATTGAGTTCACTATTAGTTATTTCTAGTGTTGATTTTTAGAGTCTCCTATATTTTTTTCTGCTTGTTTTTGTATGTATATTTTAGGTACAGGTTGGCTAGAACTATGACTGAGCAAAGGTACTACAGTACAAATGACTTGTTGGAAACTTTGTTGAGGCACATCCTATTTTATGGGCAAGAGTTCGAAGATCCCCAAATCCATCGATAGAATTTCACTCAAATATTATGTGGGGTCCTTAGGACAAGACATCCTGCTTGGGAGGCCGTGGCTCTTCAGGTTTTCCCCATGATTCTCCGGAGTGAAGCTGCAAAATAGTGGTCAATTCTTCCACCTGATATTTTCTCTAATTGGGGGGAAGTACAGAGAGTCTTCCTCATGAACTTCTATAGAGATTCCTATAGGAAGAGGTTACAAAATAAAATCTATAATTTCAAAAGATACCCAGGAGAACCTATGGTAGTCATCTGGAAAGATTTCAGGAACAAACCAAGTGCCGAAGAAGGGATAAATTCAGTTCGGATGCAGCTCATACAAGCAAGCCTATAAGTCGTAGAGAATGTTATGACTCGTAGTCATGCCTCATAGAGGTAAATAGTGAGTACTAGAAGCTGGCACACACACCACTATCCAACCTTATGATTCGTAGGGTCCCCTACATGTTGTAAGTAGGGTTCATAGTGTTCAAGTATGAAATCAAAATTTTCCTAAGTGTTGGGTCTGCTAAGAGATCGGGACCTACGAGTCTATGTCATCATATGACTTGTAGTTACGGTCTCCTAAGACCAAGTTGTAGAACTTCAAAGGGCGGATCATTGCAAATGTTAATAGACCGATGTCCCTTTGTTCTTCATATCCCTTCAAGAAGCGTCCCTTTTCAGTTTATAACTCCACCATCATTCCATTTTACTAGTACATGCATTATCACTTTTTTTCACCCACTAAAATTCCCCAACAAGAGAATTGAGCACTAAAGAAACTTTTTGGTTCTTCTCCTCATAGTTCATTCACTCATTCATATGGTATGTTCTCGAAATTAATTTTCATTTATTAATGAAAAAAATCCTTTTCTCATGGATGATTGAATGAAAGCCTCAAGATCATGAATAGTATAACCAAGCAAAAGTGCTTGTGATAGTTAGGAGAATGTGATATACAATAGTTGATGTCTTTTTAAATGGTCGAGTCTTAAATCTTATCCTTGTTTGGTGAATTTGATATGCAATTTTATAACCATGTGAGTGTGTTACTTATTTTATGGACCATAATGAACCTCGTGTGCAACTGAAGTTGTTGGGTTGACCGGTCATATAGTTTTGTTGTCAGTTTGCATTGGTACTAATAATTTTATAAGAATTTTCTACTGTTAAGGAGGAATTCATGCTTTGTTTTGATACGAATAATAATGATGAGTCTTTATGGTTTAATGTTGTATTGCCAATGTTTTTGGGGCGTAACCTTTAATGCCTTTTTGGTTTGTTGTTTGTCTTTTTGGAAAGGTTAGAGGCATACTAAGGGCTCTCTTTTTTTTCTCATGAGCACCACCTATAAGTCGCAGGTCTCTCTACGAGTTATGGTGGTCCTTTGTAGAAGGAAACAGTTACCCACAATTCCTTAACCCTTTTCATGCGAGATTTATCTACGACTCATAGCACCTGTTAGGGTCATAATGGTGGTCTTGTGACCCTTATCTAAATTCTTGAAGTGTCTCTAGAATGTAATACGAGCGAAAACTATGACTCATAGTAACCCTATGAGTCGTATCTACACCTAGTTTCTGCAACTCTGATCTTGGTTTACTCTATTTACTTAAGATATTTTATAGGTAGCTGCTTGTTTATGTTATGAGTTATTGTATTGATATAAAATATCAGGGTGCTTAGGCTTCTGTCTATCATGGTTTTACGGAGACAATGTCTTCAAGAAGGCGAAGAGTTGTTACCCCATCCCCCGAACACCAACTGAGGGATGACACATGTGAGGATGAGCAATCAACTAAAGAAATGAATGTGCACACTGACCCTGAGGCCAACATATCATTGACACAATCACAATCAACCAGTGTAACAAGGGACGTGAATAACTCCTCCCAATCTGATGAGGAGGATGAAAAGATGGTTCAGATGATGATGACTCCACTTCAGACTCTGGTTCTTTGGTAGTATCTCAGACTCACCCTTGAAAGACCGTTGCTCCAAAGACAGTTGATTATGCCTACATAGTCTTTTCCATCGATCCGCAAAACACAAGATGGTATGTTTTTGGAATGAAAGAGATCTATGATAAATTGAGCAATGCACTGGCTATCTTTATGGTCCTTATGAATAGGGTATTCAAACCCTACATTTATTTGTTTTTTGTGATTTTAATTGAAGATATTTTGGTCTATTCTCATAATGTGGAGGAGCATGTGGGTCATTTGAGGGTGGGTCTTCAAAAATTAAGGGAAGAGAAGTTGTATGCTAAGTATGAAAAGTGTGAATTTTTGTTGAAAGAGGTTGCCTTTCTAGGTCATGTGGTGTCGCAGGATGGCACTAAGGTATTCCTAAAAAGATGGAAGTGATTAGAAATTGGCCTAGACCTTTGACTCCATCGAACATTAGGAACTTCTTGGACTTAGAGGGTTACTACCAGAGATTTGTGAATGGGTTCTCTTCTGTTGCTTCTCCCATGACTAAGTTGACCTAAAAAAGGGCTAAAATTTGTTTGGTTTGATGAGTGTGAAAAGATTTTCCAAACCTTCAAGGATAAACTTGTCTCCGCTCTTATCTTATCTCAACTAGAAGGGTTGGAAGGGCTTATTGTGTATTGTGATGCCTCATTAATTGGTTTGGGTTGTCTTCTGATGCAAAATGGTAAGGTGATAGCCTATACTTCTAGGCCACTCAAAGTATATGAAAAGAATTATCCTTCTCATGATCTTGAATTGGCCATCGTGGTATTTGCTTTAAAAATTTGGTGTCATTATTTGTATAGAGTGCATGTTAAGATGCTTACCGATCATAAGAGTCTCAAATATGTGTTCACTCAAAAAGTCCTCAACTTCAGACAACGTAGGTGGTTAGAAATTCTTAAGGATTATGATATAAGTGTGCATTATCATCTTGGTAAGGCTAATATTGTGGCCAATGCCCTGAATAGGGTGTCTATTCATAGCCTAGCTCATGTTAATGGTGGTGGCAAGGAAGTAGCTAGATAGATTCATCGGTTGTCTAGATAGGGTGTTAGCTTGGAATAGGTTGATAATAGTGGTGGTGTGGTTGTTAATAGTTCAAAATATTCCTTGATTGATGAGGTAAAAGCAAAGCAAGAGCTTAACCCCTCCTTGTTAGAATTCAAGGTGGAGGTTTTCTCCCAAGGGGGAGATGGTGCCTTTAGGTACCAATGTAGGTTGTGTATGCCTAATGTTGATCAGTTTAGAAATAGGATTATTGATGAGGATCATAATGCCTCCTATTCTATTCACCTCGGTTCTAAAAAAATGGATAGAGATTTGAGGGAAGTGTTTTGGTGGGTGATATGAAGAGGGATATTGAAAAGTTTGTGTCCAGTTGCCATGATTGCCAAACAAGTCAAAGCCGAACATCAAAAGGCGGGTGGCCTAACCCAAGATATAAGGATTCCTACTTGGAAGGGGGAGGAAATTAACATGGATTTTGTGGTTTGGTTGCCTATTACTAGAAAGAGTTTTGATTCTATTTAGGTTGTGTTTGATAGAATGACAAAGTCGGCTCATTTCCTACCGATCAAAACTACATATGGAGACGAAGATTATGCTATGTTGTACATTCATGAATTGGTTAGCTTGTATGGGATGCCTTTTTCTATCATCTCGGATCATGGTGCTCAATTCACTTCTCATTTTTTGAGATCATTCCAAAGAGATCTTGGTACCAAAGTTAAGCTTAGTGCGGCCTTTCACCCTCAAACTGATGGCCAAGAAGAAAGAACTATCCATACTCTGGAGGATATTTTAGAGCTTATATATTGGGCTTTAAGGGTAGTTGGCATGATCATCTTTCATTGATTGAGTTTTCTTATAATAATAGCCACCATGTAAGCATTGGTATGGATCATTTTGAGGCTCCTTGTGGAGGCAGTGTAGATCACGAGTTAGATGGTTTGAGGTGCCGAAGATGGCCTTGTTGGGTCAAGAATTGGTTATGGAGGCCATGGAGAAGGTGAGGTTTATCAGGGAGAGATTGAAGACCACCCATAGTCTTGTAAAGTCCTATGACGATGTGAGGAGAAGGGATCTTGAATTTAAGGTGGGTGATTGGATCTATTTGAAGGTTTCACCGATGAAGGGTTTGGTTTGTTCTGATAAAAAGGGTAAATTGAGTCCAAGATTCATGAGTCTTTATAGAGTGTTGAGAAGGATTGGTAGGGTGGCCTATGAATGGAAGTTGCCCAATGACACGCATATGGTTCATCCGGTCTTCCATCAGTATGTTAAAGAAGTGTGCAGGTGACCGAAGTTCTATTGTGCCTCTAGATATGGTGGGTTTTGTTGAAGACAATTTGACTTATGAAAAGGTCTCGGTAGAAATTTTTGATAAACACGTGAAGAGGTTGAGGAACAATGAGAAATCTTCTATCAAGGTCCTTTGGAGGAACAAATAAGTTAAAAGTACCACATGGGAAGAAAGAGGCGGACATGCAAAAGCGATATCCATATGAAATAACCCCAAAAATTGTACGAAAATGTGCCTTGGAAGTGCCTGGAATCGTAATTTTCATATATCTCAAAATCCATGAGAGATCAAAAATTCGACTTAATATTCTTGTTCAGGGGGCCATTTTTGGTGGAAAATTGGTCTAAACCCAATTTAAGAGAAAAGGATTAGCAATTTCGATTTTACAAAAATGCAAATTTCGGTGAGGTAGGAGTTAGTCAATGCAACTTTTGACGCTCAGTATGGGTCATCCAGAAATAGTCGCATTATGTTTTTAAATATAGGGGTCAGGCTACGTACTTCCATTCATGTCATAATGCCATATGCTCATCTATTGTCTAATTAAGCGTTTTGACTATGACGTCTATCTATTGTTACATTACATCCCACATACTTAGTACATTCAAACGTACTAACGCATACTCTATGTCTATATGATGTCAACATGTAGGAACAGGTGTACCGCTTGATCATCCTTCTCCTGCACATGGATAGTACGACTTCTATCAAGCTTGTTGGTGAGTCCTCCATTCTTGGGAAGTTACTTATGACCTCTTGCTATGTATTAAGACTTTCTCTATTTGACTTATGTATTGACTATAAGGGTGAGCTCGATTACTTTTTGTTGTCCCCCACTCTTATCTATATATTCGAGGTGTTGTTGGACATATTATGTATCTATGCTATGAGCTTGACTCTATTGACTATTGATGTGTATGATATGGAAGATTACCCTTAGTCCCAGTTACCCTTGTTTATATTTATCTCTTATTGTCATTCTAATTACTTCCGCGACCAAGGATGTGTAATGATATGCTATGATGCTTGATTAGGGTTCTTTCGGACTCCTCATTCATCGGTCACATCTAGGCCCTAGGGTTGCATCGAGACACCGTATCTCTTCCACTCTACTCAAGCCTATGGTATTACTTTAAGTCCCTCTATGTGATTTCAAGTCTACGTTTTGGCCCTTATGTCATTGCATGCATTCATGTTTATATTAACAAGTTTATGGTGATTTTTTATGTTCATGTTGAGATTTTTTGAACATCATGTGTAAGTGCATTATTTGCATCCATCTTAGGTTAAAATATTCATGATTACTTTTCTTGTAATATGTTTCATTGACATTCGAAAACAAATATTCCCAAGGGGGAGATATTGTGACAATCCATAACTCCATGCTCTTATTTATCCATGTTTCCAGCCTCATTTGTATAGGTGGGAAGTGTATTAGGGTCGTGGGAGACTTCTAGTACTTAGACGTGTTCAAGACTTCCTTATGAATTGAGTTTTGGTGTTATTTTATGCAAGGTTCAAATTTAAACGGTCATAACTTTTTCCACACTTGGGACTTATCCCATGATATATCAAATGAAAACCCTTTGAGTTAGCTTCCTAAATCACTTTGTTTCACCGCATTCCGAGGTCAGATGAAGAAGTTGTTACCATCTTCGTGAGACCCTCCCGTGCAGTGATCTCACAGGAGCACTTAGACGGACAGTGAGGCTTTGGACGAGCCGTGTAGACTTTTTTGGGTTGGAAAAGACCATTTTTGGCCTAATATTTAGGATACGGACAGTAGCACAGGCCAGGTGGCTTTCTACTAACCGTGTTGCTTTCCACTGACCATGTGGCTACCAGTGGGAGGTGTATAGTGAGGCAAGGTAAGCATGGGAGGTAGTTTTTGACTAAGTGTGCTACCACAGCCATCCTCACGAGTCGTGGCACGCTTCATGAGCCATATGTCCTAGCGTTAAGCCTCTTGGCCACATTTTTGCCACTAAGTGTAACTCCACAAGCCACTACACGGACCATGTAGTACCACACGACTCGTGGAGGCTCCCGTCAAAGTGATGATGACGTTATTTTTTCCAAGTGTCCCAACTTCAAAATTTTCGACTAAGTATCATCACATGGGCACTCCACACGACCTGTAGAGAGCCACATGACCCATGTAACCTCAAGTGAAGTGATACTGTATCAATTTTTTATTTGTTTCATTAATGATTTTTTCGTGAATTTAATCTAATCTAATGAAATTTTTAGACTTCTAATGCTATCTTAACCTCCCCAAAAGACCTAAACAATATTCCAACGGATCAAACTCATAACACTCAGCTTGTATACACTCTCAAATTCTCTCAAGAGCCTCCATCAAAACCCCAATACAAATTCAAGAAAACTTAAGAGTAAGTTTTGGATTCCAAGACCAAACTTCTGAGCTTTAAGTCTTCCACAACTCAATTCCATGAGATTCAAGGTCTAAGGTATATGGATTTCGACCATTGGGTCCTTTCACCCATGGTGCCCAATCTTCCATTTCTATGAAAATTACATGTTTCTAAGTTGTGTTGCTTATGAGTATTATTTATTAGTGATTATAATCATACACTATATTGGGGTTCATGAAAGATTGATTGAAAAGACATGTTTACTCATTTTAACTCTATAGCATAAGATGATTTGCCTACTATGACTACTTATTTTTTAAGCTATGGAACTATGATCTAATATGATATTGGATGGGGATTTTCAATGTATTTCACGTGAGGGTTTTAGAAAGTATTGGTGGGTTTATTTGCTTCAAGTTTTCTTACATGATTTCACTCTTGAATTGCATGATCTTATACTAGCATTATACACCTGCCAAGTATTTGATAAAATGTTGGATTTTGGATTCTTGAGTCATCGATGACCTATTGCATGACCTATGATTTGAGAGCCTTTATGATGATGAAAGGAATGTTTATATGAGTAGTTTTCTTGAGTAATACTTATAGTATTTTAAGTTAACCATGCCTAGTTGAGAAGGTGATGCCCCAATCACCATGGATGGTAGGGTGAGACAACCATCAACCAGTTGATGGGTTAGTACCTCAATCACCTTGGATGGTAGGGTGAGATAACCATCAACCAATTCAGGTGTTGATACCTCAATCACAATGGATTGTAGGGTGATACAGTCATCAACTAATTAAGGGGTTGATACCTTAATTACCATGCATGATAGGATGACACAACCACTAAACAATTGAGGGGTTGGTACCTCAATCACCATGGATAGTAGGGTATGAAAATTCATCATAATGTTGGTTTCTTCTTACATATGTAATATGTTCCATATAAGCATATTTTACTTCAAGCATCATTCATACATATCATATTGTTATTATGCTATCCATTGCTTTTGATATTGCATTTACCTATATTGTCTATCTTTTGTTGCATTGCATCCTGCATACCCAGTATATTCAAACGTACTTATGCATACTCTATGCATAAATGATGTTACCGTGTAGGGACCATATCCCCACTTGATCATCCTTCTCCTCCACATCGCTAGTATGATTCTCTCAAAGCAAGTTGATTAGTCCTCAAATCTGAGGACATAGTTCTCTTGATTTATGTTATGTATTGACTCTTCTTATGTTGGAAATGTATGGCTATGAGGGTGACCCCAAAGATAGTCTTGGACCCCACTCTTATCTATGTACTACAGGTGTTGTTGGAACCTTATGACATGTTAATGTTATTGGCTTGTTATGTTTCTGTGGTATCAAAGATATCCCTTAGCCCCATCTCTCCCTTTTTTCTATCTATCATTGCTGTATGATTGCTTTCGCGACCAAGGATGTGTAATGACATGTTAAGAGGCTTGTTTGGAATCCTTTCGAGTTCCTCATTCTCCATGTCACGTCTAGGCCCTAAGCTTGGGTAATGACATAAAGGAACATCGAATACGCCTATCCTATATCAACATCGAGACCCATCATAGAGTAATCATCAATTGTTCAAACAAGCATATATACTTAGTAAAATAGTTGTAGGGTATTATCGGTAGCATTTAATAACATAACTATCAGGAAATCATCATAAGCATGCACATTAACTTAAGGAACGTAAAGAAAAAGTAAAACACTTAACAAGGAACTTGATGGGTGGAAGGATACCCCTAAACCAACTCTAGTACCTTAGGGAAACTTGGGAAAAATGAATTTGAAGCTTTAAAGAAGACACCTTGGAGACCTAGAATTTGCCCTAGCTTATTTTTCAAAGCTTTTTGCCTTAGGAATTGTTGAAGTGAAGAATGAACAAATCAGGCTTAAAGGTTGATATCGGGTTCCTCTCCCATTCCTAAAATGACATAGTTTAGGAATCGAAAGGATGAAAATGACAAAATCATCCCGTATTAAAATTGCTGGTTTTAACATAGGAAATCCCACTTATGGGTCGTATGTCAATCCACAAACTGTAGGTACCTTTTGTCTAGTAACACATATGAAATTCCTGGAAACTAACTTTGCTAGACCTTAAACCATGAATAGCTGTTACAGGATGTGTAATAACATGTGGGTCAAAGAGTCCTTCCACACTTAGCCATTTTTCTTACTTTTTCGGGTCTCATTCCACGAGGCTCCTTACAGGTGGTATCATATTTTACAGGTCGTCTGGTAACACACAGGTCCCCTTCCAACAAACTCCAAATTTCCTTTATGTATGATAGTCTAATTCATGATTCTACTTACAGGCCTATAAAGTTTTCTATGGGTGATCATTTAGTCCATGGGTTACCCCACACTTGGAATCTTCTCTCATTCCTAATGTCTCATGTTTAGAGGTCGATAGTACGGGTTGTGAGTACAACTATAGGTTGTATGTTGCCCTCGTAAATCAGACTTCAGGTTATTTTTCAGGGCAACTTTCCTATACTCAAGGCTCCGAAACTGGGGCCATTACAATATCTTCCCCTTGGAAATGTTTCTCCTAAAATGAACTTACAGGCAAGCTCTAAATAGTAAACTAGCAACTAACAACCCACCATGTATGTGAAAATGCACGTTAAACATTATTTGTCAAAATTTTAAGATTTCATACTTAAAACATGAATAGTCTTAAACATCAAAATAAATGTATACATCATGGAAAAGTAAAATGAATGGAATTGGAGGTTTTATGAAGAATTGCATAATACATTAGGCTTGAGTAGAGTGGGATGGATATGGATACAACTTCATCATACCCACTTCTGCTTCCCATGTATCGCCCTTAACTTGTTGGTTCCTCCAAAGCACTTTGATGGATGTAACTTCTTTGTTCCTTAGCTTTTTCACTTGTCAGTCGAGGATTTCAACTGGTACCTCTTCATAACTCAGACCCTCTTCAATGTTCATATCATTCAAGGGAACAATGGAACTTGTGTCACTTATGAATTTCCTTAACATCGACACAGTGAAGACCAGATGAATCAAATGCAACTCGTTGGGTGGACCTAACTCATATCCCACCTTTCCCACAATTCACACCACCTTATAGGGTCCCACATAACTAGGGCTCAACTTACCTTTATTATCAAACTAGATCACACCTTTCATTAGGGAATCACCAACTTGGAACTAAAGTTTCCTTTTTCTCCCATTAGAGTAGGACTTTTGTCATCTTTGGGCCGTTTGTAATTATTCCCTTATGCTTTTTATTTTCTCCATAGAATTCATCACCAAATCAGGTTCTATTAATACCGCTTCACCGTCTTTGAACCACTCGATGTAAGATCTACACCATCTGCCATACAATGCCTCAAATGCTGCAATCACAGTACTTGCATGAAAATTATTATTGTATGCAAACTCAATAAGTGGAAAATATTCATCCCAACTTCCCAAAAACACTAACATGTAAGCTCTAAACATATATTTCATTATCTGAATAGTCTTTTCAGCTTGCCCGTTGGTTTGGGGATGAAAAGTAGTACTCAACTTCACTCTAGTACCAAGTCCCCTTTGAAAGGATTGACAAAAATAGAGATGAATTAAACTCCATGATCCTATAAGATAGAAAATGCAATTCCATAAAACCTCTCCAGGTCTTAAATATACAAGCGGGCATAGTCATCGACACTGAATATAGTTTTGACAAGTAAGAAATGAGATGACTTTGGGAACCCAACTATGAAGTCCTTGTTGATATCTTCTTACTCCCAAGTAGGAATATCAATGTCTTGTACTAGGCCTCCTGGCTTTGGTGTTCAACCTTGAGTTGTTGATAATTTGCCCACTCAAGCACAAATTGCGCAATCTCCTTCTTTATTCCATTCCACCAATAAATCTTCTTTAAGTCACTATACATCTTTGTAGTGCTGGGATGAATGGAGTGTGAAAAGTTATGGGCTTATTTCATAATCAAAATTTTCAACTCACCATCATTGGGTACACACAACCTCCCTAAATATCAAAGTACACCATTTCTCCCTTGTGAGAAAACTTCAATATTTCCCTCTTTTGCTAAGATTTTCAACTCAACCAACGCGGATTCAAGGTCCTGCTTAGCCTTAACCTCATCAGCAAAAGAAGATGCGGACCCATGAAAAACCACTGGACCAGCACTTACGAACTCACTGAATTTCACTTCCATTCTATCCAACCAATAAACAAGTTTCGCTAAATCCCTTTTCCCATCACCTTCAAGATGAGACATACTGCCTATGTAAATTCTATTAAGGTTGTCATCTACCATATTGGCCTCTTGGGGGTGATGCTTCATACTCATGTCATAATCTTTGAATAGGTCTAACCACCTCAATTGCCTCAAATTGAGATCTGTTTGGGTCAAAAGCATGTGGAGACTCTTGCAGTCAGTAAAGACATCCACATAAACTCCATACAAGTAATGTCACCAAATCTTTATGGTAAAAAAGGCCATCACAAGCTCAATGTCATGAGCTGGGTAATCCTTCTCATGAACTTTCAACTGCCTTGAACATAGTAACCACTTTACTATTTTGCGTTAGTGGATAACAGAACCCAATCCTTGATGCATCACAATATATGATGTACTCATCATCCCCTTCAACTAATGTCAATACTGGGGAAGAAGTCAATCAGTCCTTCAAAGTTTAGAAAATCTTCTCACATTCATTTGTCAACAAAAACTTAACTTTCTTTTTCGTCAACATGGTATTTAGAGATGAACTAGTTGAGAATTCTTGCACAAACTTTCTATAGTAACCTTCAAGGCCCAAGAAACTCCTTATGTCAGTAGGAGTCTATAGCCTTAGCCAGTTTCTTACTTCTTCAGTCTTCTTAAAATCAACCTTTATGCCTTCAGTAGATATGACATGTCTAAGTTATGAAACCTCCTCCAGCCAAAACTCACGTTTCTGAAGCTTTGCATAAAGCTTTTGCACCCACAGGGGTTGCAATATTACCCTTATGTCGAGGTAGGGCTTGAACACCCTATTCATGAGGTCCATAAATATTGCCAATGCATTAGTGAGGCTAAATGATATCACCACAAACTCAAAGTTGCCATACCTATTTCAGAATGCCATATTAGGGATGTCATTCTCTTCCAACCTCAATTAGTGATAATTGAATCTCAATCAATTTTGGAGAAATGGGAATTCCCTAGCAAGTAATCAAATAACTAATCTATTCATGGAAGGGGATACTTACTCTTGATGGTCACCTTATTGAGTTATCAGTTCTAAATGGACATGCGATGGGACCCATCCTTCTTCTTTACAAATAAAACTAGGGCACCTCTAGAGACTGGCTAGGTCTAATGAAACCCTTCTCCCAAAAATCCCTCAATTGTTCATTTAGCTCCTTCAACACTACAAGAGTCATTTTATAAGGAGCAATTGAGATAGGCTGAGTACTGAGTACGAGGTCTTTACATAAGTCTATTTCCCTTTGGTGAGTAACACCCGATAACTCATCTGGAAAGACATTAGGAAAATTATTTACAATAGGAACCAACTCCAAAGAAGGAAGTTTGGAAGGTACATTATTGACCCTCAATAAATGGTAGATACACCCTTTGGAAATCATGTTCCGAGCCTTTATGAAAGAAATGAATTGACCCCTGCATCAAGAGTTACTACCCTCCCATTCAAGAATTGGCTTATTAGGGAAATGGAATTTTCCCCATTAGTTCTATAGTCACTGAAAGCATAGGAAGCAT
This sequence comes from Solanum clarkiae, assembly GCA_011800125.2. Taxonomy (NCBI): domain Eukaryota; kingdom Viridiplantae; phylum Streptophyta; class Magnoliopsida; order Solanales; family Solanaceae; genus Solanum; species Solanum clarkiae. Next base: position 31,497 of record JAABOM020057501.1, on the reverse strand, counting down.
ACAACCAATCCATCCCAAGAATCACATCGAAGTCTACCATGGAGAGCTCAACTTAGTCACATGGAATCACTTTATTAAAAATGGAAAGGGGACAACTTATATCGACTCTTCGACCTATGATGGACTCACCTATGCTGGTATCACCTTATAGGGATCATGGAGGACTTCCAGACATTCATGAAACATAAAGTACCTTTGTCAAAATCACATTCAAATTCGAGGAACGCAATAACAACTTTAGATTTCAAAGGTCCAATCCAAGATTCAAGTCTCCTTCAGGTTCACTCCAAGAAATTCCAAGCTTAAGGTATGTGAGTTATCATTCATGGGTCCTTCCACCCATAGAGACAAACCTTCTCATTTAATAAAAATTGAATGACTTCAAGTTGTATTACTTATGGTTATCTCTTATTATGAATCATGAACGTAAATTAAGATGGGTTTTATCAAGTATTTATTGATTACTCATGAATATCTATTTTAATATCATAAGAGATTGATTTTTATGTATGGAAGTTATGCATGATGTGAACTATATGTCAGAACCCAAGCCTAGGGCCTAAACGATACACAGCGAATGAGGAGTCCGAAGACAACCCAAGCAAGGCTCTTGATCGTAGCATGCACACATCCTTTGTCATGGAAGTAAAATGAACATATACAAGATTTGAATGTAAAAGAAGGTAAATTGGGACCAAGGGAAAATCCTTTATAAACATAGAAAACATAAGACAAGTCAATCCGAAAATATGAATATATAATATCCAACAACACCTCTACATTTAGAATGGAGTGGGGCCAAGACACTCCCCAGGCTCACCCTCACAATAATAAGTATTCAACATAGAGAAAGAGTTCCAACGTAGCATGAAATAAGTAGATATTGACTTGGGAATTGAGGACTTGCCAAAGCTTTCTTCAAAGGACAGAACTAGCCACCTGGAGGAAGAGGATGATAAAATGGAGCTTTGGTCCCTACATGGTGATATCATGTAGGCATAAAGTATGCGTTAATATATTTGAATGCACTAAGTAGGTGGCATGCAATGCAACAAAGGTATACTCCAATATAATCAAAATGCACAAGATATAGACAATAGGTAAAATCTCAATATGCCATGTATGATTAATGCTCGAAGTAAACATGCATGTAAAACATTTACCTTGCATAAGACGTACACAACATATACAAGTGGGAGGAGACCCTTACTGACATAGAATAAGGCTACATCTTGGAATCCAAGGTATGAGACCCCCTCGGTTAGGTGACGGGCATGACAACCCTCGGCTTGGTGTGGTCTACTTGCAAAGGCAAACGAAATATGATACCATAACTAGATGGAGCCACTAGTATAGCAAGGGAATAATAATTCATCATATGGTGGCATATAGATTAGATACAAAAGACTTTATATATGAACCCCTTGAGCCGAGCCCCCATCTTAAGCTTCAATCGGTGCTAAATCGACTCACATGGAATACTTGAAATAATCATATTTTGTATAACTTGTAAGAAACATGGAAACATGACATGAGTAGCTATTGAAACATTCTTAACCTTAATTTATGAGCCTAACTTGAACATGAGAGTGAATAATCATACATGAACCATTGCTTTTATATGTATAGCTAACAAGTGGTGAAAACCTTGAAATAAGGCTTAAATTGTGACTTATAAGATTATAGATATTTTCATGAATTTAATACATAGTTGAAAGCCTATAAACATTTTGAAATTACTTGACATGTAAAAGCATACAATAGCCCATCAATTGTTTAAGAATTCTTGTCGTGGCATTTTGTCAAACACTTGGTGGGCACGTACGAACACATGCTCTAAATCATGCAAATTCAAGTGTACGGATCATGGAATAGTAAGACCAATGCATTTCAAAATCATTCAAATTAACCCACCAATATCATAACAAACCCCCATCTTGGATATCAGGAATTTCACGTCAAAACTTCATAATAAATCATAGTTCTCTTAGCATGAATCATGAATAATCTCAATAGACATAGATCAACTCATGAAATCAACTTGAAAATGGATATTCATGCATAGAAACTAGTTACTTGATAGAAACCCAACATAATTTATTTTCATAATCTATAATAGAAGATACCCCTAAGAAATACAACTTGAAATCATTCAATTTTCATAAAATAAGAAGGTTGGACACCATGGGTGAAAGGATCCAATGGATAAAACCCACATACCTTAAATTTGAGTTTTCTTGATATGAGCTTGGAGGAAACTTAAAACTTGGATTGGATCCTTGCATCCCGAAATTAAGCTTGGAATCCTAGAAGCCGAATGGGATATTTGGTTATGTCTTGGAGAGGCTTTAGAGAGGGTTTTGAGTCGTAGAGAATTGAAAAATGGGTAAGTGTGAGAGATTTTATGTTTAAATAAGCTTGAGGCTATGACCACAATGCCCTTGGTCAATATAGAAAAATTAAGGAAAATATTGTACTAGTCTGCATCTCTAGCGCGATGCAGACCTATTGCGCATAACAAATTAAAATGCTCCGCACACTTGGCGAGTTGTCGCCAGGGAGCAGAAGCTCTTTGGAAATCAAAAATTAGTGAAAATTATTTTTTGCTACAGGTCGTCTAAAATCTGGGTTATACCCATTCCCCACTCAATTTTTTCCCTGATCAAGAATATGAAGTTGAATTTTTGATATCATACACATATTTTGAGATATATGAAAATTATGATTATAGGCATTTTCAAGAACTTTTTGTGGCATTTCAATGTCTCCCCCTTGGGAACGTACATCCCTGAATGTAAAAGAAACATTTGATGAAGATTTCAGCCCGACATGAATGTAACAAATGCATTTAAACATCATTGCTACAAATCTCAACTTGAATGTCAAAAATCACCATAAACTTGTTACCGTGAACATGAACGCATGCAAGACTACATAAGGGATGAAACTTTTAAGACTTGAAATCATATAGGTGAAATAAATTATTACCTTCTGCTTGAGTAGACTGGAAGAGATATGGATATCGCTTTCTCATATACGTCTCGGCTTCCTATGTGACACTTTGAATTTGTTTGTTTCTCTAAAGGAACTTGACTGAAGATACATTTTTGTTTCTAAACCTCTTCACTTGCGTATCAAAAATATCCACTGGGACCTCCTCATATGTTAAATTCTCCTATACAACACCCACAACCTCTAAGGGCACTATAGCACTTGGGTCACCCACACACTTTCTCAACATGGGTACATGGAAGACCGGATGAACAATATCCATCTCTATAGGAAACTCTAACTCATATGCAATCTCACTCTCTCTGCTCAAAACTCTATAAGGACCCACCAACCTTGGACACAATTTCCCTTTCTTGCCAAATCGGACCACACCCTTCATGGGTGAGACTTTCAATTAAACCCAATCACCAACCTTAAACTCAATATCTCTTTTCCTCATATTGGAATAAGACTTTTGTCTACTTTCAAGCTGCCTTCAATTTCTCCTTCACCATTCTCAACTTTTCCATTGCCTTCATGACCAAGTCTGGGCCTAACAAAGTTATCTCCCCCACTTCAAACCACCCAACTAGGGTTCTACAATGCTACCATAAAAAGCTTCAATGGGAGCCATGCCAATGCTTGAATGGTAACTATTGTTGTAAGCAACTACAGTAAGAACTCCAAAACACAAGCTCTAAGCATATCCTCAAGAGTTTGGATAGTCCTCACTGCTTGGCCATCCATTTGAGGTTGAAAAGTCATGTTGAGCTTAACCTTGGTACCAAGACTCTTCAGAAGGATCTCCAAAATTTGGTATGTGAATTGAGCACCACGATCCGAAATGACAAACAAGGGCACCCCATGCAATCTGACCAACTCATGAATATATAATATAGCATAATCTTCGGCACCATAAGAGGTCTTAACCCATAAGAAGTAAGCCAACATTGCCATGCTATCAACCATAACCCAAGTAGAGTCGAAGTGTTTCCTAGTCTTAGGCAACCCACCGACAAAATCCATGTTTATCTCTTCCCACTTCTAACTTTGAATCTTTATATCATAGGCTAGGCCACCCGGCCTTTGATGTTTATCTTTCAGTTGTTGGCAATTGTGACAATTGGACACAAATATGGCAATATGTCTCTTCATACCACACCACTAATTCACCTGCCTAAAGTCTCTATATATCTTTGTAGAAGTAGGGTGAATAGAATAGGATGAATTATGAGACTCTTTCAAGATCAACTACCTTATGCCATCAACATTAGGCACACATAATCTACCTTGTTTTTACTTTACCTCCTCAATCAAAGAACGATATAGAACCAACAACAGACACCACACCACCATTTCCAACTTCATCCAACCTAACCCCTAACCTAGCCAACCGGTGGACTTCTCTAGCCAGCTCTTTGCCACCATCCTCAGTATGAGCTAGACCATGGACACTCTACTCAGAGCATCGGCCACAACATTATCTTTGTCGGGGTGGTAATGCACACATATGTCATAATCCTTAAGTAGTGCTAACCTCCTTATTTGTCTCAAGTTAAGATATTTTTGAATGAACACATATTAAAGAATCTTATGATTAGTAAACACATAAACATGAACCCCATACAAATAATGACGCCAAATTTTCAAAGTAAACTTTGTGGTCGCCAATTCATGATTGTAGGTGGGGTATTTCTTCTCATGCACCTTAAATTGTCTAGAGGTAAATGCTATAACCTTGCCATTTTGCATCAATACACACCCCAAATGGATCCTTGAAGCATCACAATTAATGAAACATCCCCAAAAAGTGCCCGAAAATGTGCGTTGGAAGTGCCTGGAATCGTAATTTCTATATATCTAAAAATTCATTTGTTACTTCAAAAATCTAACTTCATATTTTTAAAATTCAGTGGGATATGGGTCTAACCCGAATTTTAGACTAACCTACTAAAAAAAAATAGCAAAAATGTGATTTAGGAAGGTCAATTTTAAAGGAGCATATCTCTTAGAACACAAAAAACTTAGTGGCCCACGACCTACAAAATTAAAGCTCTTTAAATTATCTTTCCAACACACTTGGTTTCACCTCATTTCGAGTTTGGATAAAGAATTTATGCGTGTTTTTGTAAAACTCGTATGTGCAGAAATACAAATTCCAATGAGTAATTTGCGTTGCTTCCACGACACGGAGCAGTGTTATTTTTGTCCTTTTTTTTACTTTTGTCCAAGACTTTCAAGTCTTGGGGATAAGGGTTTCCATACTTGAAAATACCTATACTTTGCCTTATTTCACCCTCATATCATCCTATACATTCTCCAAGACTCACTCAAACACTTAGACTCATATTTCTCCCTAAATTCAAGTACGAAAGCTCAAGACCAATTTTGAGGATTTAATCAAGGATTTCATTCAAACATAAAGTCTCTATTTGCAATCTTCTTCAAGGTTCTCCAAAGGAAAGGTATGTAGGTTTTAGCCGTTGGGTTCTTCCACCCATAGTTCCCTAATCTCCTTATTACTTAACTTGCATAATTTAAAGTTGATTTTACAAATGGATCTTGCTTATAATGAAATTCACTACACTATGTTAAAGCTATGTGAAATTATGACTGTTTTGCTATGTTTTGAGCTATAAATCTTGGATCTATTATAAGACTTGATGAGGGGTTTTGATGTATGTTGCTTGAGGGTACTTCAAGGTATTGATTGATGGTTTTACAATGGATTTTCTTACATGATTTCATCTCTATGTTTTATGGTTTTGTACTAGCATTACACACTCTCTAAGTGTTTGATAAAATGTCTGGATGTGGTTTCTTGAGTAATGGAAGTCTCAAAGCATGAGATATGATATTATTGATGTTATGATGATGAAAGAAGCTTATGTATATGATATAATCTGTATAAAGTATTACATTAGACCATGCTCGATCCCGGGAGACTAAGAGCCTGGATAAACTTGTTGAGGGGTTTGTACCTTGATAATTGAGGTGGGGGCCTGTACTCATCAACCATGTGAGGGGTTTGTACTTCGCCGCTAGGGTGACAAGGCAAAATTATCATCAAATATATGAGGGGTTTGTACTTCGCCGCCAGATTGATAAGGTTAATTATCATCAACCATGTGATAGGTTTGTACTTCGCTACCAAGGTGATAAGGTGAAATTATCATCAACCATGTGAGGGGTTTGTTCCACACCACAAGGTTGATAGAGTCAAACCATCATCAACCAACCAAGGGGTTTGTACTTTGGAAAATCTAGCTTGGTCTCTTCTACACATATAATATCCTATATAAGCATGAGTTTCTTAAGCATGTTTTACTTACGTATTGATCATACAAGCCATTTTCACGCCTAAAGTCCTATTAAGGTGGACTGGCACCCGTTGCCGATAAAGCTCGGGAGTACCAACCTTCATCCATGTGCTTTTTACATATATTATAAGGTATTTCTTCATTCAACATGCCTTTAAGAAAGTAAACAGTAATCACAAGCTAATAGGAAATGCATATGGCCAGGTCGTTGGGCCACGTTGCCTAAAGTAGGAGACATGACCACCCTTTAATTTACATAGTCTACAAAGCCTCTAGATAAGGAAAAGTATTTGATAAGGTTCGGGACAGGCCTCGCCTCGACTAACTATAAAATACAAAAATATAAGCTCTAGACACAAAAAGCAATGAAGCAACCTGGAGCTTGGTAGTAGTTGCTAGATATTTTGTACTCCTACTGGGAAGATCTACTAGTACCTCTACCTGCAGCATGAAATGCAGGTCTCTCGTAAGGGACATCAGTACAAGATTATGTACTGAATATGTAATCCAGGAAATATTGTATATGAAGTGACGAGTCAAATGAAACTATGCACTAGTGTAGGATAAAAGACCACCCTTAGTCATGTTGTGGGGTCATGTACATTATGTTCTTTTTATTACTTTATCTTTATTGTATAATCTGCGCACAACATGTAATACAAATGACCAGCTGATCAGTGGTAAATATATGTCTGGATTAGCCCTGGCTAGACTTTTTCTTTCATCCCTTGGGCTACCCCTATGATAGGATCCACCCTGGCTAGGTGATTCTTCCACCCCTTGGGTTACCACCCATTAATAGGTAATATACATTATCTTTCAATTACTTTTGAGATGATTCTTTTGGGGGTCATAATATTGGAGATGTTGGACTATAGATACAACATATGACATGTAAAAAATCACAAAAGACAACACCATAATGAAAGGAGTGGGTTACATAAATAATGAAATGCATAGGTGGTAGAACAACCCACGAACTTTATTCAGTAGAACGAACTCGTGTATCTTGGTATCCAAGTATGTATGCAGATTTGAAGGTGACAATGTATGGGTGCATATGAACATGTGAATGAATTGAGAAACAATTAATAGTTGTGTTGGAATTGGTAAGTGCCTTTATGTGCCAAGGAGGGATCTATCTTTCATGCCAAATAATACGAAATCAAGTAGCCTTACATACCTCCCTGTACGACCTTGCTATTACCTCAAGATAACCTTCCCTTCCTCTGAGTATTTATCTACAACATAATACGTGATAAAATTAGCATTACCAGCGAATAGATACATATTGGCAGCTCAATCTCATAAAAACAAAAAAAAACCAACATACGGGCAGCAAGCGGATAATTATAAACTCGAGCGTATTTTTTAACCTTTCCGCCCCTAATTGTATTTTTTAATACACATTCTCATATACATATCATGTGCAGACTATTTTAGTGCCATAATAGTTTTACAACATCCCACAAGGCACAACACATAATAATTCTACACAACATATAAATAGGCAACATAATGTTACATCACTTCGCTACATTTTGACGTCGACAATTCCAAACCTATTCCAACTTTAACTAAATAGTCCGCACCATATATACACATAAAACCAGTCACAAAATAGTTCAAAAGAATAACTTAAAATAGGTCGAGGATGTGAGACCATAGTCCCCAGTCAATCAGCCCACAAGTTCCTATTAGGAGCACAATTATGATATCACACAAGAACTCACTTTCACGGACTGTAACAATGATGCAGCAGCCTTTATACATCATTTTAGAACCAATATTAATAAATAATAGTAGTCTCCCTTCATAATCAATCCAACCAAAAGGAGAAAAGCTTCCAAATAAACAAGAAAAATGTACGACAACTTTTGGAACACATGCTGTCCAACAATTTCAGCAAAGGTAGAATCAGCTTAGCCTCTTGTTTTACATAATAAAACAATACTAAATACATAATTATTCTTACTTATCTAAGAACCCTAAAAGTCTCTTATGGCTGCTTGTAAATTTAAGAAAGAGTTGAGAGAAAACTTGCAAAACAATCTGATTTTTTTATTCAAGTTAAAATGTCTTATGGGAGCTATTTTAAACCCTTTTTAAAGGGGGAATTTGGCAGAACTACTAAGGAATTTCTGGCCTTCTTTTACTAAGCTTATGATGCAGCTTCTTACCCTTTTCACTTGGGCCTTATTGGGTTCAAATTGGTTGGGCCTTAGCTACCCACTTTTCCCTTTTCTCCTTACTTAGTTTTTGCCCAATTCACCAAGTGAGTTGTTTCGTACTTGGGTCCTTTCTCTATTATTCTTGGGATTGAAATATAGTCCATTTATGATGCTAAAATATGTGCTAAAGTTACACCCTTAACACGTACTTTATTCACAATCGAACTTGGATAAATTCGACTTCGGCCCTCATCTCCGTTTAGCTAGCAAATTTAAGCTAAGAAAGTTGGTGACTCAACTACTAGCTCCCTAAGTTCTATAAGCACCTCACTTCTCTCACTTCATTTAAGGTTGTGAGCTTCTCAATTTGACATAAAACTTATTTACACTCGACCTTCTTCAGCATTAGACATACATATCGCCCTCTAATTTGAGATTCAAGCAGAATTCATATCATGTTTCATTTGCATAATATTAGTATTGTAAGATGTAGGGTGTTACAGCCATATTGTTATATTATGACTATTTTCTATTGTTATGCATTTTGATTATGATGCCTATCTTTAGTTCCATTGCATCCCACATACTTAGTACATTCAAACGTACTAATGCATACTCTTCCTACATGATATCACCATGTAAAGATCGAAGCCCAAGTTTATCATCCTTCTCCTCTATGTTTCTAGTTCGGTACTACTCAACCTAGTTGGTGAGTTCTCCACTTTGGGGACCTTAGTCTATGTTGCTCTTGTTATGTATCATGACATTCTTCTTGATGGTCTATTTTGACTATGAGGGTGAGCCTGGTTGCTTTTCTTGGTCCCAGATAAGTTCTATCTCTATAGGTGTTGTTGGACAAGTTATGTATTATGCTTGAGCTTTGACTCGTTTATATTATTTAAGTGTTTAACGCTTTCCCTTAGTCCCAATTTCTCTTGTTATGCTCATCTTTTATCATCATATTTAATTACTTTTGCGACCATGGATATGTAATGATATGCTATGGGACTTTTTTTGGTTTCCTTCGGGTTCCCCGTTCGTCGATCACGACTAGGCCCTAGGCTTGGATAATGAGAAAGATGGTATCAGAACACTAGGTTGATAGATCCTCGAAGTCTAATACACCGTGTCGATTAGAGTCGTATTCATGGTTGTGTTATGCACCACAACTATGAGTAGGAGGCTATGAGGCATTCTAGGTAATGTTTCACTTCTTCATGATCTATGTCATATGATAGAGTTATGTCCGCTAGGGCTTATTACTAACCTCTAACTGATACATTTCAGGATATGTCTCAAGCTACTCAAGATGGAGATATGTCGAATGCAGAGGTTCAATACTCTATGGTTAATGGCCAAAGTAGTGACAACAATGGCAACTCCACTCAATCAACAAGTGGGTGCTCCCGAGACTTCTACTAGTGAGAAAGGAGGTAGTGAGGCCAAGACGGCCCGTAATGGGGGTAAGTTCCAAAGTTCCAAAGGGAGAGATAGAGGTGCTGTGGTGCCATATGCTAGGTGCGTAAGGTGTGGTAGAGGCCATGAGGGGCCTTGCTTGAAAGGTACTAATGCTTGTTATTGTTGTAGGGAGATGAGTCATACGATAAAGGAGTGTCCTCATAAGTGTAAAAGGGGTGACCATGGGATGATTTGTCCTAGATGCCCAAAATGTGGGAGGAGGCATGATGGAGCATATATAATGAATACGGATTCATGCTATGGTTGTGAGGAGGTGTACCACAAGAATATTGATTGTCCATATGTTCAAAGGAAGAGTAAGGGTGGTCGACCTTTGGATCGAGGTTGTCATATTGATCAAGTGGCTCAAGGAGGGGACGAAGTGTCTGATGCTATTACCAGTAAGTTGAAGTTTCCTTGGCTTTTTCGTGCATGCAATAATAGGCCCGGTGTGCCACTATTTCTTCTCTATTCTTTTGGTTGCTGGTAAAGCTTCTTGTGTTCTCAAGTTGTTATGTGGACCTTCGATTTTTATACTTTTATTGAGTATATTGTTGTTAGAAGGTTCATAAGTTTTGATCTGGGTTCGTATTGCATTAGGTCATGCTTGCGGCTTGTTGGAGTTGGTATGGTGGATTTTGATGTCATGCTAGGGATGGAATGGTTGTTTGAATGTTGTTTCTTCATGGATGGTAGGACCTATAGAGTTAGATCCTGAATCCTTAACAAGCTCGTCTTTGAGTCGGAGGTTGTGAAATGTAGCAAGGGAGGTAGGTCCATTTCTTATCATAAGGTGCAATTAGTCACTAAGGGGTTGAATTTATCATCTTCTGAGAATTGGAGGTGTTGAACTTAAGTTGTTTTGTTATTAAAATTTTTGTTAGTGGTAGATGAGGCCTTGAATGTCCTTTCCGACATTTTAGATTTGGGGTAGTTTCCTTTGGTTTGTCTAGTACACCATTTATGCCTGTGAGTCTCATAAGTAGGATCTTTAGTCCGTACACTAATAGGTTTATGGTGGTTCTGGTGGTGATATGATGGTTCGTTTCCTAATGAGGTAGTGCATGAGAGTCATTTGAGTGTAGTACTACAAAGTTTAAAGAAGAATGTTGGATTCTAAATAGGAGAAGTAAGAGTTTGGTTGTAAGAATTTGCCTTCCAAGGTTGTGTGGTGCCCTCTGATGTTATTAAGGTGGCCCCCAGTAAGGCGAAGGTGATTAAAGATTAGCCTAGATCTTGACTTCCTTGGCTATTAGGAGCTTCTTGGGTTCAGCGGTCTATTATAGGAGCTTGTGAGTAGGTCTCTTTATTGTTCCTCCTATGACTTAGTAGACCCTATGTAAGGCCAATGTTGTGATCGATATTTCGAGTAGGGTGATTTGATAGGCCCGAAAGTTGCTATCCCTTGTGTTATTCCTTTGTGCTAATAAGATTCATGTGTGTATCCCAAATGGTTGCATGAGTCTATAGTGGCTAGAAGGGGTCTATAAGGGTTTCCCTATGTTCTTATTATATAGAAGTATTGTGTTGTCATATTGGTTGACCATAGCTTGATGTGTTGGAGGTCTTGAGGTGGTTTGGCTATTTGCATAACATGCTTTCGATGAGTGTAGGACCTATAAGGTGGTAATATGACGTGGAGGGATGGTCAATCTATTTGGTCAAGTACAATGATTTAGTCACTTCTCTAAGGTTGATTTGAGGTTCGGGTTTTGTTCCCAAGTATGGATGAGGATCGGTGATACCACCTAGTGTCCTCTCGGTTTAAGATGGAGAATTTCGAATATTGTTGGAGTTGTTGGTTGAGTTATACACTGGTTGTGTTTGTGGTTCTCATGAATAGGGTCTTAAAACCCTAAATTGGCATTGTTTCTGGTGGCCTCTAGTGGTGGAACATTGATTTAGTTAGAGCTTGTGAACCATTTAGGGGTAGTGTTGCAAGTCTTGGGAGACGAGAGGTTGGTTGCAAATTATGATAGTTGTGAGTTGAGGGTAACAAGAAGGTGGTTATAACTCCTTAAGGATTATGATATGAGTGTGCATCATTTTCCCCAATAAAACTAATGTTGCAGTCGATGCTCTAGGTAGCCTAGCATATGTTGTTGATGGTGGAAAAGAGGACAATAGTGGGGTTCATTGGTTGGTTAGATTGGGATTTAGGTTGAGGGAAGTTGAGCATGGTCATGTAGCATTACTGGTGGTTCCAGATCTTCTTGGGTTAAGAGGTCTAGATTAGGCAAGGCCTTGATTTTCGCCTTATTAAAGTTGGAAGTTGTGGGTGAGAGAATGATAGAGTGGAGGTTGTCTCCCAAGGGGGAGATGGTGGTTATGGTACCAAGTGGGTTAGGCGTATTTAAGGTTGGTAATTGAGTTGTGGATTATAGGTGATGTGGAGGATAAGTTGGCTAGGAAAAAGGTCCTGATGGAGGTGTTGGATAGAAATTGATTGACAATGATGTGGTGTTCTCCACGGCCCTTTGGGAAGAGCCGTCTATCCCTTTGTTTTTCTCGAAGAGCTGGTGCAGGCATGGAGAAGTAATATCAATATTTCTTTTACGAAGAAGTTCTGGGAGTTATGAAGGAAGCTTTGAGCTCATATTGGTCATGGGTTAGAACGAGAATTCATTCTATCAAAGCTCATGATGACATGTCAAGCCATTTCCGTGATTCCAAGTCTTGCAGTTCATCCCCTATATCATTCATATGCATTCATGTTTAAGTTGACAAGTTTATGATGATTTTACAGTTATGTCGAGAATTTGAAAAAGGTGTTCCAAATATAATGTGGTATTCTTGTTGGGGTTGATTTGTTCATGATCACTCTTGTCATATACATTTCTTTTACATTCGGGGACGAATGTTCCCAAGGGAGAGGTATTGAAACGACCCCAAAAAGTGCTCGAAAAAGTGCCTCGGAAATGCTCGGAATCGTAATTTCTATATATCTAAAAATCTATTTGTTATTTCAAAAATCTGACTTCATATTCTTGTTCAGGAGGCAAAATTGAGTGGGAAATGTGTATAACCCAATTATAGAGCAACAGTATCAAAATACGAAAATCGCAAAAATGCGATTTAGGAGGGTGAATTTAAAGGAGCATATCTCTTAGCACATAAAAAAACTGGGCGGCCCATGAAAATCAAATTGAATTTCTTTGCATTTTCTTTCCAACGCACTTGGTTTCACCTCATTCCAAGTTGGGATGAAGAATCTATGCTCGTTGTCGTAGAACTTATAGGTGTAGAAATGCAAATTCCAGTGAGTAATCCGCGTCGCGCAGTGTTATTTTAGTCCTGTTTTTTTTTACTTCGGTCCAAGACTTTCAACTCTTGGTCCTAAGGGTTTCCATACTTGAAAATATCTATACTTAGCCTTATTTCACCCTCATATCATCCTAAATATTCCCCAATACTTACACAAATACTTAGATTCATATTTCACCCTTAATTCAATTCCCAAATCTCAGGACCAATCTTAAGGATTTCATTAAAGCTTCAAGCTTCAAGTTTCCATTTCCAATCTTCTTCAAGGGTTCTCCAGAGGCAAGGTATATAGCTTTTAGCCATTGGGTTCTTCCACCCATGATGAGCTAATATCCTTTTTACTTAATTTTTACAATTTAAAGTTGATTTTACAAATGGGTCTTGCTTATTATGAAATTCACAGCACTATGTTAAAGATATGTGAAATTATGACTATTTTGCTAGGTTTTGAGCTATAAATATTGGATCTATTGTAAATTTTGATGATGGGTTTGATATATGTTGCTTAAGAATGTTGCAAGGTATTGACTGATGGTTTTACAATAGATTTTCTTGCATGATTTCATCTCTATATTTTATGGTTTTGTACTAGCATTAAACACCCTCTAAGTGTTTGATAAAATGTCCGAATATGGTTTCTTGAGGAATGGAATGTTCAAAGCATGAGATATGATATGATTGATGTTATGATGATGAAAGAATCTTATGTATATGATATAATCTATATAAAGTTTTTCATTAGACTATGCCCGATCCAGGGAGAATAAGAGCCTGGATAACCTTGTCGAGGGGTTTGTACCTTGATAACCAAGGTGTGGGTTTCTGTTAATCAACCATATGAGGGGTTTGTACTTCGTGCCAGATTGATAAGTTGAAATTACCATTAACCATGTGAGGGGTTTGTACTTCGCGTCAAGGTGATAAGGTGAAAGCATCATCAACCATGTGAGGGGTTTGTACTTCGCCGCCAGGATGATAAGGTGAAATTATCATCAACCATGTAAGGGGTTTATACCATAACAATAGGGTGATGGGATGAAACCATCATCAACCAACCAACGGGTTTGTACTTTGAGAAATCAAGCTTGGTCTCTTCTACACATATGATATCCTATATAAGCATCAGTTTCTTAAGAATGTTTTGCTTATACATTGATCATATATGCCATATTGTTATATTATGCCTATTGCCTATTATTATGCATTTTGATTATGATGTCTATCTCTTGTTGCATTGCATCCCACATACTTTGTACATTCAAACATACTAACGCATACTCTTATCTACATGATATCACCATGTAGAGATCGAAGCCCAAGTTGATCATCCTCCTCGTCCACGTGGCTAGTTCGGTACTACTCAATCTAGTTGGTGAGCCCTCCACTTCGGGGACCTTAGTCTATGCTACTCTTATTATGTATTGAGATATTCTTCTTTACGTTCTATTTTGACTATGCGGGTGATCCCGGTTTCTTGTCTTGAACCCCGCTAAGTTCTATGTCTAGAGGTGTTGTTGGACAATTACGTATTATGCTTGAGCATTGACTCATTTATATTATTCAAGTGTTTAACTCTTTCCCTTAGTCCAAATTCCCCTTGTTATGCTTATCTTTTATTGTCATTTTTAATTGTATCCGCCAACAAGGATGTGTAGTTAAATGCTATGAGGATTGTTTGGAGTTCCTTCGGATTCCCCATTTGCCGGTCAGGACTAGGTCCTAGGCTTGGGTCATGACAATTAACAAAAACCCCTCTATCCCTATCAGTAAGGCCAAAATTGGGGCGGAGACAAGCTTATCTTTCAATGTTTGGAAACTTTTTTCACATTTGTCTGTCCAAACAAACTTTGCCTTCTTTTAGGTCAACTTAGTCATAGGGGAAGAAATAGAGGAGAAACCATTCACAAACCTCTGCTAATATCCTACTAAACCTAATAATCTCCTAATATCCTTCAGAGTCAAAGGTCTAGGCAAATTTCTTATCACCTCCGTCTTCTTAGGATCGACCTTAATACCATCACCTGACACCACATGCCCTAGAAATGCAACTTCTTTCAACCAAAACTCACATTTTTCATATTTAGCATACAACTCTCTTCCCTCAAGATTTGCAACACCACCCACAAATGATTCACATGCTCTTCCTCACTATGGGAATAAATCAAAATATCATCAATAAAGACCACTACAAACATGTCAAGGTAGGGTTTAAAGACACTATTCATAAGATCCATTAAATATATCTGGTGCATTAGTCAACCTAAAATACAGGACCACAAATTCAAAATGCCCATGCATAGTCTGGACAGCCATCTTGGGAATATCACACTCCCTCACCTTTACTTAGTGGTACTCGGACCGAAGATCAATCTTAGAAAAGTGACTAACCTCTTGAAGTTGATCAAAATGGTCATCAATACTTGGTAGAGGATACTTATCCTTTATGGTGAACCTATTAAGTTGCCGGTAATCAATGTACATTCTAAGAGAACCATCCTTTTTCTTCACAAACAACACTGGTGTGCCCCAAGGTGATTTGCTAGGCCTTACAAAACACTTTTCCAACAAATCTTTTAATTGATCCTTCCACTCCTTAAACTCCGTCGAGGTTATACGATAAGAGTGAATATAAATGGATTGGGTATCGGGAAGGAGGTCTATACCAAAATAAATTTTTCTTTCGGGAGAAACACCAGGAAACTCATCGGAAAAGACATCCATAAACTGATTGATCATGGGAATCGACTCAATGGAAGGGACTTTTGACTCAACATACCTAACCCTTATAAGGTAATAAAGACAAACCTTAGAAATCAACTTTTGGGATTTAAGATAAAAAATGAATCTACCCTTGACCACCACATTCCTACTCTGTCACGTAAGGACGGGTTCATTAGCAAATTGGAATTTCACCTTACGGGTTCTACAATCAATAGAAGCATGATATGCATGTAATCAATCCATCCAAAGAATAATATCAAAATTGACCATGTCAAGCTCAACAAAATCATAAGGCAAGACTTTATAAAATACAGTCATAAGACAATTTCTATAGACTCTTTTAGCAATAATAGACTTACCAACGAGTGTAGACACTTCATAGGGTTCAAATAACATTTCGGGAGACACATATAGCTTTCTAGCAACAAAAGGAGTAATGAAATAAAGAGTGGCACCTGGGTCTATCAATGCATACACATCAAATTAAAAAACCTCTAACATATTGGTGATAACGTCAGGCACCTCATCTACTCATTGCCTCCCTTGAAGAGCAAAGAATCTACTTTACCTTGGAGCACCCACTTGATGCCTCCCCTTCCTCATTGGCCCGCATTAGCGCCTTGGCCTTGAGGATGACCATCTCTACCTTTGGGTTGAGCATGAGGAAAATCAACAACCATTGACCCACTTCAGCACAACCAAAGCAAGCATTAGAATTCCTCAAACATGTGCCACTATGATTCCTTTCACACTTTGGGCATCTAGGATTTATCACTCCACCATTACCACCTTAGAATCTTAGGTTAGACATCCTATCATTGGCAACCCTCTTGTTTGGATCAATGAATGAACCTTGGCCTTGGAGCTTATGGCCTTGAGGAAATCGACCACCATTGGAACCTTGGAACCCACCTTCAAATCGTGCCCTCTTGGACTCACCACTTCTTCTTTTTCTAAGCTTTTTCCCCTATAGTTTTTCAGCATAAGTCATGATCTAAGATAGGTCCATATCACTCAGTAGCATGGCGGTACGACATTCTTCATTAACCATGTTGGACATATCCAACGTAAATTTATTTATTTTAGCTCTAGGGTCGGCCACTAAATATGGAGCATACTTGGAAAGCTTATTAAACTTGAGGTTATACTCCCTCACACTCAGAGAACACACTTAAGATTCATAAACTCCATCATCTTAGCCTCTCTTAGCTCGATAGGAAAGAACAGGTTAAGGAATATGGCTTTGAATTCTTCCTAAGTTAGAGCATTGTCATTCCCCTTTTTCTACTTCCATTGTGTACACCATATTTGAGCCATCCCTTTGAGTTGGTAGGCCGCTAACTACGTTTTTTCCTCCGAATTAACCCCATGATAGATAGCACCTTATATAACTCATCGATGAATTCTTAGGGATCCTCATCCACCTTGGATCTGTGGAACCTTGGAGGGTTCATTCTAGTAAAGTCCCTTACCCTTAAGGCCGAAGTAGGTGCATGAGGAGCATGGTTCCCTTGGTTCAATTGGTTGTTCATAGCATGGTCCAATATTGTAATAGCATCTAGACCTCATCTTGGGCAACTCCCCCATTTTTAGGAGCTTGAGAAACAGGAGGGGCCGGTCACTCTTGGGTGTATGGGCTCTGCTTAGTCTTCCTGAGGAGCTTGAGAAATGGGAGGAGCCGGTCGCTCTTGGGTGTATGGGCTTTACTTAGTCTTCCTCAAAGAGCATATTTTAGTAGGAAAAAGCCTTATCCTTACTCCTAAAACATGACATAGATAAGGAAGAAGGGAAACATTTCCTAAAATTCCTTATAGCCTCTTACTCATAGCTATGGCACACTTCATAACCTTGGATAAGACTCTATTCAATACAGTGCATTGCATTTTAAGGACCATTAACAACCTTGTGCTTTGATACAATGTTTGTCATGACCCAAGCCTAGGTCCTAAATATGGCATGATGAATAAGGAATCCGAAAACAACCCAAACAAGCCTCTATATTGTAACATGCATATATCCTCGGTTTTGGAAGTAAAATAAACGTATACAAGATTTGATTGTAATGAAGGGAAATCAATACTAAGGGAAAATCCTTTAAAAAACATTAAAAAATAAGACAAGTCAATCTGAAAACATGAATACATAATATGTAAAAACACCTTTACATTTAGAATGAAGTGCGGCCATGACACTCCCCGGGACCACCCACATAATAATAAGTATTCAAGTTAGAGGAAGAATCTCAACATAGCATGAAATAAGTAGATATTGTCCTCAGAACTGAGGACTTACCAAAGCTTGCTTCAAAGGACCGAACTAGCAACATGGAGAAGGAGGATGATAAAATCGAGCTCCGATCCCTACATGGTGATATCATGTAGGAATAAAGTATGCATTAGTACGTTTGAATATACTAAGTATGCGAGATGCAATGAAACAAAGGCATATGCCAATATAATCAAAATGCATAAGATATTGACAATAGGTAAAATATAAATATGCCATGTATGATAAATGCTTGAGGTAAACATGCTTGTAAAATATTTAGCTTGCATATGACATACAACATACATACATGTGGGAGAAGACCCTAACTGACATTGACCAAGTAATAACAACTTGGAATCCAAGGCATGACACCCTCTCAGTCAGGTGGATAGGCATGACACCCCCGACTAGGTGTGGTTTACTTGGCAAGGTAAACCAAATATGATTACATGACCAGATAGATCCACTAGTATAGCAAGGGTATAATAATTCATCCAATGGTGGCATATAATTTAGACACAGAAGACTTTACATAAGGACCCCTTGAGTCGAGCCCCCTTCTTAAGCCTTAATTGGTTCTAAATTGACTTCCACAGAATACTTGAAATAATCATATGTTGTATAACTTATAAGAGATATAAAAACATGATATGACTAGCTATTGAAACATGTTTGACCTCTATTTATGAGTCCAACTTGAATATGAGAGTGAATAATCATACATGAACCCTTGCTTCAACATGAATACCTCACAAGAGGTGAAAATCTTGGAATAATACTTAACTTGTAACTTGTAAATTCATAGATATTTTCATGAATTTCATACATTCTTGAAAGCCCATGAAAATCTTGAAATCATTTGATATGTAAAAGCATGCAATAGCCCATCAATGGCTGAAGAATTCTTGTCATGATATTTTATCAAACACTTGGTGGGAATATATCGACACATTCTCTAAATCATTCAAATTCAGGTGTATGGACTATGGAATAGTAAGATCAATACATTTCTAAATTATTCAAATCAGCCCACCAATGTTATAGTAAAATCTCATCTTGGGTATCATGAATTTCACATTAAAACTTCAAAATAAATCATAGTTCTCATAGCTTAAATTATGCATAATCTCAATATAAATAGATCAACTCATGTAATTAACTTGAAAATAGATAATCATGCATAGTCAATAGTTACTTGATAGAATCCCCAACATAATTGTTGTTCATAATCCATAATAGATGATATTCCTAACAAATACAACTTGAAATCGTGCAATTTTCATAAAATAGGAAGGTTGGACTCTATGGGTGAAAGGTCCCAATGGATAAAACCCACATACCTTAAACTTGAATTTTTTTGAGATGAGCTTGGAGGAAACTTGAATCTTGGATTGGATCCTTGAGTCTCGAAATTTAGGTTGAAATTCTAGAATTTGAATGAGATATTTTCTGAAGTCTTTGAGAGGTTTTTGAGAGGATTTTCAGTGATATAGAGTTCAAAAATGGCTAAGTATAAGAGATTTCACATTTAAATGAGCATGGGACAATGACCCCAATGCCCTTGGATGAGACAGAAAAAGTAAGGAAAATATCGCACATAAATAATTACATCACTCTGCACTCCAGGCGTGTCGTGGCCATGGCGTGGATGCTCTCTACAAATAAAAAATTAGTGAAAATTATTTTTTGCTGCGGGTCCTCTATAATCTGGGTTATACCCATTTCCCACTCGATTTTCCCATGATCGAGAATGTAAAGAATTTTTGATATCACGTATAGATTTTGATATATATGAAAATTATGATTATGAGTATTTCAAATCACATTTTGTGGCATTTTACTATGACAACTATAAATTATTGTGAATTTTGAGATGAATTCCAAGATACCTAAAATGCAGGTTTTACTATAATGTTGGTGGGTTGATTTGAACTAATTTTACTCATTCTTGTTATACTCTTGATTTTCATGATTTTAAACAAGTGTCATGAACTCACCAAGTGTTTGATGAAATTGCATGATAAGAATTTTTAAGTTGTTGATGAACTATTGCATGATTTACAAGTCAAGTGATTTCATGATAATTATTGGCTTCTAAGCATGTATTAAATTCATGAAAAATATCTATGATGTAAGAAGTGACAATTTGAGCCCTACTTCAAGATTTCATCCTCTTGTGAGCTATTCATGTCAAGTTGAGGGATCAAGCATGATTACTAAATTTACCCTTATGTTCAAGTTGAAGTAAGCTCACTAAAAGAGGCCAAGCATGTGATTAAGCTATTCATGTCATGTCATCATGTCCCTTACAAGTTATTCATGTTATGAATAAAGTATGATTATTGCAAGTATTCTATGCGATTAGACTTACCATTGACTGAGGCTTAAGAGGAGGGCTCAACTCAAGGGGTCCTTATATAAATTCTATAGTCTCTAAACTATGTGCCAGTATAGGATTGTATTATTTCCCCGAATGGGCTTTGTTAGTCGATCCATCTGGTTTCATGTTTTTATGTATGGTTTGCCTTGGCAAGTATTCCACACTTCGCCGGGGTGGTCTCATACCCAGTCACCTTACCTAGGGGGTGTCATGCCTTGGATTCCGAGTAGTAGCTCACTTGATCTATGTCTGTTAAAGTCTCCTCCCACATATGTATGATAAATTTTCTAAGTTAAATATTTTACATGTATGTTTTATTACAAGAAATTCTCACACATGTCATATTGAGATTATATCCATTGTCTATATGTATGCATTTTGAATATTATGACTTATGTCTTTGTTGCATTGCACTCCGCATACTTAGTACATTCCAAGTAATAATGCATACTTTATGCCTACATGATGTCACCATGTTGGGACAGGAGCTCCTATCGATCATCCTCCTCCTCATAGCTAGTTCAGTTCTTAAAGAAAGCTTTTTGGTGAGTCCTCAACTCGAGGATAATATCTATTTCATTCATGCTATGTTGAGACATGTTACTTATGTTATATACTTATTATCATGATGGTGAGACCGCGAAGTGTCTTATCCCTCACTCCATTCTATAGTAGAGGTGTTGTTGGATAGTATGTTTGTATATGCTTATCAGCCCGACTATCCCTATATTTCTATTATTATGAAAGACTTTCCTTAGTCCCGCTTTCCTTTTTAATATTTGACTCTTGTTATTATTTATTTTGCTTCTACAACCAAGGATTGTACAAGATATGCTAAGAGGCTTATTTCGATTGTCTATGGACATCCCATTCGCCATGTCACATCTAGGCCCTAGGCTTGCGTCGTGATGATAGCAAGCATTTGAATCCCTCAAGCATGGACCACCATGATTCCTCCCACACCGTTGGCACCTAGTATTACTCATCCCACCATTTCCACCTTGAAACCTTGGGTTACGCACCCCATCATCAGCAAATGTTTTGTTAAGAGCATTAGAGGACCCTTGACCTTCAAATTTGTGACCTTGTTGAAAACGGTCACCCTTAGCACCTTGGAAACCACTATCAAACTGAGCCCTCTTAGACTCCCCATTCCTCCTCTTCCTGAGCTTCTCCTTTTAAAGTTGTATAGCATATGACATGAGCTAAGACAAGTTCATGTCAACCACAAGCAAGGGAGTGCAACATTTTTAATTCACCAAATAGATACCCCCAACATGAACTTGTTCATTCTTGCCTTAGGATCGGCAACCAAGTGAGGATTATCCTTTGGGAGCTTGTTGAATTTGAGGGAATACTCTCTCATACTCATGGAGCCTTGTTTGAGGTTCATGTATTCGATCATCTATGCCTCTCTCAATTCAATAGGGAAGAATCGATTGAGGAAGATGACCTTGAATTCCTCCAATAAAATGGGATCATTGTTCCCCCTCAATAACTTCCATTAAGCAAACCAAATTTAGGAAACACTCTTGAGTTGGTAGGCCGCTAGTTCCTTATTCTCCTCTGAACTCACCCTCATGATAGCAAGCACCTATTATATCTCATCAATGAACTCTTGGGGATCTTCCTCCATTTTGGAACCATGAAATTTGGAAGGGTTCATCCTTGTAAAGTCCCTTACTCTTGAGCCCTTAATTCACTTGGTTAGTCATGGCATGGGCCAACATGGTGATGGAGTTCTAGAATTCAGCATATGTAACCCCTCCTACTTGGGGAGCTTGGGGAGCCACATGAGCTAGTAACTCCTCAAGTGTGGGGGCCCTCCGTGGTCTTCCTATTGGAAGTGGCATGATCTGAAAGAGCAAAAGAGCACATGTTAGGAAAGGAAACCTTATATTTAAACCTAAAGCATGACATAGAACATGAAGAATTGGACCTTTTCCTAAAATGCCTCATAGGCTCCTATTCATAGTTGTGGCATGCTTCACAACCTCTGAACAGGACTCTACTTGACGCAGTGGGTTGGATTTTCGAGCACCATCGACAATCTAGTACTCTAATACCAAGCTTGTCACGACCCGAGCCTAAGGTATAGATATGGCACGGTGAATGGGGAACCCAAAGGGACCCCAAACAAGCATCTTACCATATCATTCACACATCATTGGTTGTGGAAGCCAAATAATACAACAACAAGTAACATTAATAAAAAAAAATGGGACTAAAGAAGACTTTCATAATAACATAGGGTATTACCAAGTAATGTAAGCTTAGATTATGCATTAGTACTTGGAATATACTAAGTATCCAGGGTACAATAGAACAATGACATAAGCCATAATATTCAATAGATATAATCTCAATATGATATGTATGATTAATGCTTGAGTTAAAACACGCATGTAGATAATCAACTTGCATAACATAGCATAAATATATGGGAGGACACCTTAACTGACATATAAGATAAAGTGAGCTACTACTTGGAATCCCGATGCATGTAACTCCACTAGAGAAGGGGTGATCTAATTTCCAAGGTAATCTATACTTGATCCCACTTTGTGCGTAACTTGACCAAGATGGATCCACTAGTAAAGCCCTTTTAGGGGAATAATATAAACCTATGTTGGTACATAGTTTAGAGACTAATACTTTATATAAAGACTCCTTGATTCAAGCCCCCACCTTAAGCCTTAATCAGTGCTAAGTCTAATCCCATGGAATACTTGAAATAAATCATAAATTTATTCATAACATTAATAACTTGTAAAGACATGATAACTTGGCATTAGTAGCTCATTCACGTACTTGAACCCTACATGGGCATGTACCTTATACTAGTGGGTAAAAACAATTCATAGACTTGACCCCTTCAAGTAGTCAATGTATTTCACTTGAGGGTAGAGATCGTACCATGGTTGACCCCTACTAGTGATATTTATCTTGAACATGAGGGTAAAATAGTAATCATGCTTGACCCCACTATAGAGATAATTTACTCACAAGAGGATAGGAATATAGAATAAGATCTCAACATAATTCTTGCAAATCATAGAAACTTTTCATGAGTTTATTACATGCTTGGGAGGCCATAATTATCATAAAAACATTTGTCCTTCCATTCATGCAATAAAATTTCATCAAGATAAGAATCCTTATCATGTAATGTAGTTAAACATCGTGGGTATATGAACAAATCAACAAAATTGTGCAATTTGTAGAGTAATAAACAAGAAAAAGAAATAAACAATTTTAAAGTCATGCAAATCAGCCAACTAACATAGTATTAGAACCCTCATCTTAGGTGTCATGAAAACCATTCAAAAATCAATAATCTTTCAAGATATCATAGTATAAAAAGATTTAGCATCGTAAACATGGTATAAGCTCATTTCTTGATTGAAGTTCATGCAACAATAGTCCAATATTCAAAAAAATACCAACATATTTCATGCATAGGAATAACAATAGAAAGTACCCATAAGAAATGTGATCTTGAAACCATGAAATTTCTTAAAAAGAAAGTGTTGGAGTCCATGGGTAAAAGGAGCCATGGATGAAGACTCACATACCTAAACTTGAGACTTTCTTGAAGAAAACTTGAGGAAGTCTTGAAGCTTGGATTGGGTCCTTGAATTTCAAAGTTGTTTCTTGAGATTCTAGACTTTTAATGGGGTAATGAATGATGTTTTCGAGATAATGATGTATAACCATCCTCAGATATGTAGTGAAGCTATACATTACAGCCAACAGTAGTATATCAGAGAGTATGTATCAATAATCAGTGAAAAATCAAGTCTAAATGGTCAACATTCTATAATCGAGTCAATCATAGGTGATAAGAGTTGTAAAGCACAATAACAACAATAACATCATATGTACAACGAACAACCAGGCCCAATGAAGTCATATTTAAGCTAGAAATCGACTCATAGAATGGGGAGGAATCAACAAAAAGTCTCGTAGTCATCATATCCCAACAATATTGGGCAACATATTCCTGCAGACAAAGGTTAGGTCAGAATAAGTACCTTCCCTATGGCATCAACCCATACACAGCAATTATCAAGCCATCTTATGCCCAATAATACAATCATATATCAAATTTGTAGCATTAATGGCTAGCAACATAGAGTACATTACTGCAACAATATATATTATGCATGTTGGGCACAACTACCATTTCATATCCATATCAGTTCAGCATGCATATACTCTCACCCAATCTAAGAATTAGGAAAAGCCTAGCATACTTGCAAATCGATGCCTCGAACTTCAAATCACTCCAGTCGAGCTTTTCCCCACTTGATAGTCTCCCGATGCTGCTCCACTATCACGTGTAGTTCACAATGTTAACATCATCAAATTGGCGATAAAAACTTGAAAAATGAGTGAAGTTAGGCCAAATGGGCCTAAAATGGGAAAAATAGAGCCCATGCCCAAAATACCGAACAAGATCCAAAAAATGACCCCCACAACATCTCAGGTCTACACCAAAATCAGCACAAAATAGGCCCCAAAAGATCAATAATTGGCTTAAAACAAAAATTACGAACTTTAATGAAAACCCTTTTCAAAATTTTCTCGGTCAAAATTTTGAAAAACTAAATAATTTCAGCTAATATCCAGCAAACCAAAGTGCTCCCCTTGGAATGTAGAACAATTTAGACTCAAGATTCACTTAATTCCATAAAAAATTGGCTACAATATCAACACGTAAAATTTTCACAATTTTTGAGAGGATATTCGGCTAAAATAATGAATTTACCACGAAATACGTGTTGAATCCTGAATCCACCTTCACAATAATGTTCCTCGCAGAAATTTGAGTCACATCAATCTGTGAGTCATCAAAAAAGAACTTGAAATGAAGTTTTTACGAACTTTAGAAGCTGAGTGAATGAGCTGATTTGTGTTGGGTGAAGGCCAATACATAGGTCACCCACAAGCCTCCGCGAATGCGAACAAGGCCTCTGCGAAAGCGGAGGTGTAGGGCACCTGTCTTGCTCCACAAATGTAGGCTTTACTCCGTGAATACAAAGCTTCACCTAGCCTAGCCTCTGCAAATTCGAACGGTAAAGTTTGGTAGTCTTGCATCATAAACTTCCAAAACTTTCCCGAGGTATTCTCGAGGCATCTGGTATCCATTTTAAGCAAACAAATAGTGAAAACCACACAGATTTCTACATTTTGAATCCCATGGTGAAATTAGCATATCAATGGATCACCCTACCAAAAAATTAGGGCTGCACATATTTTCAGCAAATTTTGACTAAAAAAGAACTGAGCTGCTCAAAACACAATCGAATGCCCCCTTCAATTGATGGATGGTCATTTTAGACCACTTTCGGTGTTTCAAAATTGACCATACCATTAAAGTTCCATTCCGAGCGAGTTGTGTGGTTTTATAAAAAAAGAACTTTTTAGATTCCAATTGATCTCATTTTGCAAATTTAAGCTCAAAATCATATCAGAACCCTCTATCCTTGGACCGACCACATTTTCCAACTCTCAACTTATAATCATACTAGAACCCTCCATTCTTAGAACGACCACCCTCCAAGCCGAAATCCCCATTCTATAACTGAAGAAGCCATCAAAATCCAATTTTGAGGCCATTTGTTGGGGTTTTGTCAGAAATCTTATTTTTGCAGCTTTATTTTCTCGTTAACTTGCAAATTTGCACAATTCATAACCAAAACACTTTATAACCACCCCAAAAGCCCCAATAGGTCATATAAGATCCATGGTCACTATACAGAAGCTTAAAATAGTAAAAATAACACAGATACACAAAAATGACCAAGAGGGTCATTACAATATCCCGCACTTATAAGACTTTCATCCATGAAAGTAAAGTAAAGGCATACCTGATGGCTCAAACAAGTTGGAGTACTGCTCCCGCATCTATTCCTCAATTTGTAAGGTAGTCTTCTTGACCAGATGGTAACACCATTGCACCTTAACGATCGATATGACCTTGGAGCGCAACTGTCTAGTATCCCTAGCTAAAATGGCCACCGACTCCTCAACAAAAGTCAGACGGTCATCCAACTTAACTGAATCATACTACAACACATGTAACTCATCAAGAATGTACCAGTGCAGCATCAACACATGGAATACGTGATGGATAACAAAGTAACCTGGAGGTAGGGTCAACTTATAAGCAAGTAGCCTGACCCATCTAAAGGTCTCAAAAGGTCCAATATACTAGAGACTCTGCTAGCCTATTTCTCGAATTGCATATCTCCTTTTAGGGGTGATACTCTTAGGAATGCCCGATCTCCAACCTCAAACTACAAGAATCGACGTCTATGGTCGGCATAACTCTTATGTCGAGTCTGAGCTATCCTCAGTTTAGCTAGGATACCTACAAAAAATTTATACTATATAGACTTGACTTTGTAGCCTCAAACCACCCAATCAGAGTACGATATCATCAACCATATAACACCTCAAATGGGGTCATCTGAATGCTAGTGTGATAGTTGTTATTATAAGCAAACTCTACTAATGGCAGAAAGTGATCTGACTGACCCCCAAACTCTAACACATTGGCTCATAACATGCCCTCTAGAACTTGTAAATTACACTCGGACTGGCCAGCCATCTAGGGCAAAATTTTGTGCTCAAATCAACCTGAGTGCCTAGTTCTCATGGAAAATCCCTCCAAATGCTGGAGGTAAACTAGACCCTCTATTAGAAATGATAGATATAGGTATCTGGTGCAACTGGACTATCATCTGAATATACATATAGGTTAACTGCTTGGCATTGAATGTAGAACAACTAGAAGGAAGTGTGTAGATTATCAATGTCATGCCCAAAGTCCCGTTAGGGCGGACTGGCACCCATTGCCGATGAGGCTTGGGAGAACCAACCTGTATCCATATGCTTTCTAGACATATTATAAGGGATTTCTACTTTTTACATGCCTTTAAGAAAAAAAATAGTGATAACAAGCCAAAAGGAAATGCATATGACTAGGCCATTGGGGACACATTCTATGAGACAGCACCACAGTTTAATTTACATAGTCCACAAAGCTTCTAGATAATGAAAAGTATCTGATAAGGGTCAGTAAAGGCCCTTCCTTGCTAGCTATACAATACAAAAATATAAGTTCTATACAATACAAAATTCTGAAGAAACATGGAGCATGGTAACAGTAGTTGGATATCCTGTACTCCTACTGGGGAGATCTGCTAGCACCTATACCTGCATCATGAAATGCAGGTCCCCCATAAGGACGTCAGTACGAGATAATGTACTAAATATGTAAGGCAGGAAACGCTGTATATGAAATAACAGCTCAAATTAAAATATACAATGGTGTAGGATAAGAGACCATCCTTAGATATACTGTGGGATCATGTACTTTATGTTCCTTTTGTTACTTTACCTTTACTGTATAATCTGTGCACAATATGTAATACAAATGACTAGCTGATCAGCGGTAAATCTATATCGAGATCGGCCTTGCCTAGGCTTTTCCTTTAACCCCTTGAGCTATCCCCGCGATAGGATTGACCCTGGCTAGGTGATTCTTCCACCACTCAGGTTACTACCCATCAATAAGCAATATACTTTACTTTATCTTCTAATTACCTTTGAGATGATTCATTTGGTGCTCGTAATATTGGAGCTATAGTACTATAGATACAATATATGACATGTAAATAATCATAAAAGACAACACCACAATGAAAGGGAGAACGAATTTGTGAATCATGGTATCCAAGTATGTATGCAGATTTAAAGGTTATAATGTATGGGAGCATATGAACATCTGAAAGGGTTCAGACACGGTTAATAGTTGTGTCGGAGTTTGTAAGTGCCTTTATATGCCAAGGAGGTGTCTAGGTTTCATGCCAAATAATACTAAATCAAGTAGCCTTACATACCTCATTGTATGATCTCGTTATTACCTTAAGATAACCTTCCCTTCCACCAGATATTTATCTATAATATAGTAGGTGATAAAACTAGCATTAGTAGCCAATAGATGCATCTTGGCAGCCCAATCTCATAAAAAAGTAACATATGGACAGCAAGTGGGTATTTATAAACCCGAGCGTATTCTTTTAACCTTTCCACCCCTAATCGTATTTTCCAATACACATTCTCAAACACATATCATGTGCAGCCTATTCTAGTGCCATATCTGTCTTACAACAACCCACAAAGCACAACACATAATAATTCTATGCAACATAAAAATAGGCGGCATAATGTTACGTCCCTTCGCTACATTTCGACGTCGACAATCCCGAACTTGTTTCAACTTTACCCGAACTGTCCTCAACACATCTATATATAACAACAGCCTTACAACAATCTTATAATAGTACAAAATCATGCATGAAGGACGTAAGGCAATAGCCATCCATCTATCAACCCACAAGTTCATACTAAGAACACAATTGCGATATCCTATAAGGACTCACTTTTGTGGACTATAAAAGTGGTGTAGCAGCTAAGTTACATCACTAATAAACTAAACCATATTAAAAACATAAGTATTACCATATAATTCAGCTAACCACGAAGAGAAAATCCTCTTGAACAACGAGAAAAGTTCACAACAATCCTTAGGACACATGCAGTCCAAAATTTCAGCAAGCACAACTAGCATATATTTCTTGTTTGTCATGGGATAAATATAGCAAATACATGGATATTTCCACTTACTTTGTCCTTCAAGGTTCAGGTTTCCTTCAAGAACCCTAGAGGGTTGTGTAGGCTGCCTTGTGAAGTGAAATGGACAGAGAAAAAGACTCTTCAAGAAAGCTGAAAATTTGCTCCAAAGTGAAATGAATTAAGGAGCTGTTTTGAGCCCTTTTTAAAGAGTCTCTTGGCTTGATTTCTTTTGACCTTTTGAACAAATAAAACCAAATATTAATAAGCTGGTGAGGCAGCAGGTTGGCCCTCACACTTGGGCCTAAATTGGTCTCAAAGTGGATGGGCCCTGGCCGCCCATTTTCCAAATTCCTCTTCACTTAGTCTGGGCCCAATTAGCCAAGTGGGTTGTGGTGTACTTGGACCCTTTTGTTATTCATATTGGGCTGAAAATAAAGCCTGTTTATGATGCTAAATTATGGGCTAAAGTTGCACCCCTTAACACAGACCTTATTCATAATTGGACTTGGACAAAATCAGCGTCGGGCCTCATCTCTGTTTAGCTAGCAAATTTAAGCTAAGTAGGTGGCTCACCTGCTAGCTTCTTAAGTCCTACAAGAAGCTCAATTTTCTCACTTTATTTAGGGTCGTGATCTCCTCAATTTGAAACAAAACATGTATACACTCGACCTTCTTAAGCCTTTGATGCACATATCGCCCTATAACATGAGACTCAAGCACTTTTAAAAATTGACGCTAAATTGAAAATCCATATCATATTTCATTTTTGTAGTACTAATATTGTAAGATTTGGGGTGTTGCATCCTCCCCCCCTTAGGAACATTCGTCCTCGAATATTAGCACAATTGGATAGCTTAACCACGTTTAAACCTTTACTTATACAAACTTTTGACAACATACTAAGTATTCAATCACACGTACTTATTTGTATGTCCCAATTGTACATGTTGGACTCCCTCTTTAGCTTCAAATAAGTAAGGGTATTTTGTCTTCATCGCGTCCTCGGCCTCCCATGTTATTTCTTCTGCTTGGTGGTTTCTCCAAAGTACTTTTAGTGAAGCTATATCTTTATATCTTAGCTTCTTAACTTGACTATCTAGAATAGCAACAAGTACCTCTTTACAGGTGAGATCTTCTGTAACTTGCACATGATCAATAGAAGTGAGACTGGATGGGACATCTATGCATTTTTGAAGCATTGAGACATGAAAAACCAGATGGACCATTCAAAGCTATTAGGGTATCTCTAGTTCATATGCAACATGCCCAAACCTCTTAATAATCTGATATGGCCCTATGTAATATGGGCTCAGTTTTCCTTTCTTACCAAATCTCATAACGCCTTTTATTGGAGACACCTTTAAAAATACTCAATCCCCTACTGAGAATTCCAGTCCTCTCCTTCTAGCATCTGCATATTATTTTTCATGACTTTGGGCTGTTTCTAACTGCTGTTGTATTACCTTAACTTTTTCCATAGCTTGTTGTACTAGATCTGGCCCAAGTAAGGTGGTTTCACCCACTTCAAACCATCAAATCGATGACCTATATTTCCTTCAATACAAGGCTTCATAAGGTGCCATCTTGATAATAGAGTGGTAGCTATTATTATAGGAAAATTCAATAAGTGGAAAATGGTCCACCCAACTACCTTTAAAGTCTAATGCACAAGATCGCAACATATCTTCAAATGTCTGAATGGTGCGTTCTTCTTGACCGTCTATTTGAGGGTAGAATGTTGTACTGGAATTCACTTGTGTTCCTAAACTTCTTTGGAAGGACTTCCAAAAATTTGCAATGAATTGAGCTCCTCGATCAGATATAATGGAGATTGGGACTCCATGTGGCCTTACTATCTCTTTGAGGTAATATCTTGGCATACTCTTCAGCTGTACAATCACTCCTGACTAGCAAGAAGTGTGCTGAATTTGTGAGTCTATTAACTATTACCCATATAGAGTCAAACTTCTGAAATGAGAGAGGCAACCCGATAATAAAATCTATATTGATCATATCCCACTTCCTTGTAGGTAGTTCTATACACTGCATATAACATCTTGTCTTTTGGTGTTCTACTTTCACTTGTTGGCAATTCGGACATTGAGCCACAAATTCTGTAAGGTCCTTTTTCAAGCCTCCCCACCAAAACATTCCCTTCAGGTCAAAGTACAATTTAGTCGATCCTGGATGGATGGAATATTGAGAATGATGGGCTTCTTCCATTATCCTCTTTCTTAATCCATTAATATCAGGCACACATAATCTATTTTGGCAGTAA
>JAABOM020057500.1:0-104933 GCA_011800125.2 Solanum clarkiae | reverse complement strand
CAATCTCTAGATGTGGGCGCGGCGGGGGGGGGGGGGGGAGGAGGGGGGAATTGTGATTCAAAATCAAAGATAAAATAAACTATAATTAAAAAGCGAGAAAACGCGCAGATTTGGGAATAACTTGGGAATTGTATTCCCCATGGTTCGTTGACTCAACTTCCCAGATAACATGACTAAAATTGGTGAATCGCATGCAAGACAGTAACATAGGTTCTTCCAGCCCTCTTGTAAAGGTGAGATCGAATTTTACCATGGCTCTTCGTTGGCTACCACGGCATGCCAACTAACCGTTACCTATTATCCCAGTCAACCTCCCCTTGGTCAGGTTTGATTGATTAGATGAGAACGCATCAATCAAATCCTATCATTTACTTCCCTTTTACTATTCATAACTACCTTGGTCGGGATCGTGATAGTAGGCATGATTTGGTGTTGGCTACCACCAAACAACATTAATAACGAAGGGAAAATTGACAATACATGCAAAACTGCAATCATAAAATTGCACAATAGCTAGGTTATTTCATGTCAACTACCTATAGTTCTCACAACCCAAGTTGTGTGTGCTTAGCTACTCATGGCTAAGATAAAACACACAAAAATGCAATAAAAGGAATAGCTGAGAATTTTACCAACTCTAATGAAAGTGAAGACACCAAAATTGCAATCCTACAAGTTTGATAAATTCCAAAGTGTGTAGTACAAGATTTGCAATTCCCCAAAAACAGGTTTTCAAAGAGAGAACCCTAGAAATACTCTTGAGAGACTATTTTAGAGCTCAAGAACAAGAATGAGAAAAATTTCACAAGTGTCAACTCCCTTAAAATGAAACCTACTTAAACTATTTATAGCGTACAAGTTATAACGATAAAAATAATGCAGAAGAGACAGTTTTCATCTGGGACATCTTACAGATAGGACTCGTAGGGCGGCTTACGAGTCGTAATCGGTGTCTTATATCAGGGTCTTGGCATTTTGGACCTTGCTGGTATGACCTACTCGTACAAGTCATAGCTTGGACTACGACTCATATGCTAGTCTCGTAGCCTTGGTCTTCAGCTTCTTGGTCCAGCATTTTGGCTCTCTAATTATGCTATGATCCCACCTATACGAGTTTTCATATGACATACGACTCTTAGGGTGGCCTTGTAAGAGTGACCCTCACTTGGCAGATTTCTAAACCTTTGGTCTCTATTTCCTGCTATGACACGTCCTACGACTCATAGCTTGGGCTACGACTTGTAGAATGACTCGTATGGCCTATGTTGAAGCAAAATCTATAACTTTTCTTTCAAATCATGCCAACCTAACTTTTCTGCAATATCAATACAAAAACACATAAAAACTATGAAAAGTTTCTTTAAGAACTCACAAAATCCCTTGCTTTAGGCATCAAATATGTTGTATTTTGACATCACATCAACACCCTCAATATAGAATTGTTGTTTGTCCTCAAGCGACGACTCGATCTACATAAACAAAGAGAAATACATAACAAATATACTACTGGCATATAGATCACTTCCCAGGTTTATGTACCCCCTATCCTTTCCAAAACTGAACTTCAAGGCAATTCAGCAGGACAAGGACACAATGAGATACCTAGAAATTCAACTGCGATAAGCTAAGAGGCATCAGCCTTCCACAATCAATGGTGTAGTCATATGCTAATCAAGTAGTCCAAATGCCCTCACTAGAAAGAAGTCCGATAAACTCACTCAAAAGCATTCAGGATCAAGGAATGAAGAAAGATTCTCACTCTCACAATTGAAATCCATGCACAATGACTGACACCATAAGCTTGCCCTTGTACTCATCTTTCGTCTTGGTGACAAAGTGGATTTGGATCATTTTAGGACTTAAGAGCTTGTAACATAGGTTCAGGGTGCATTGGAATGGAATTTTAGGCATTGAGTGACTAAAAACTATCCTTGAACCATGCTAACCATCACTTTTACCTTAACTACCCATCCAATTTCACTAATTCCTCCATTATTCCCCCATTTCAAGCTTTTTTGGGGCTTTTCTTTCAGTTTTTCAGCTTTGCCTCAACTTCAAACTCATTTTTGCATATCTTTTCAGATCAAGGAACTCTTTCTTTTCCTTCTCTTCATCCGGCTCATGATTAATCATTTTCTTTATTTTCACCGCAACTAACCACCTCATTTTGTTACTTTACCACAATAAGGGTTACCCTCAACTTAGGCGTTTAGCCTAAGGTGAAGTACATAATATCCATACCTCAAACTAGGGCCACCAATGCAGCCACACTCAACTTAGGCTTTTAGCCTTAATCAAGGTTCACATGTTCAAGGATAGATTACGGCTAATATCAGGGTATTTCATCAAATAAGGTTAAGTCAGTAAGGTGTCAAGAAAGAATTAGTACATGAAAAGCTCAAACATTTGGAACAAGGGATTCACTATATCATTTGGTAGGCAATTTAGGCAAAAGTTGGCTTCCTATTAGAACAAAGGCCTAAGATCACTTCCAAATCAATTAAGTCACTTTACCAAGCTTATATTACGTGGGCAAGTTCTGAGTCCATACATAATACATGAATGTATCAAAATAAGCTCACAAAACACATGGCATTGCACTCACAATCAAGTATAGACTCACAGGTCATGCTTCAAGCCTCAGCTTACCCTTACAATATGAAAACAAGGAATACCAAACACTCAAAATGTACAAGTGCCTCACTAACTATAATCCAAAAAGAAAAAAAAAATTAACACACCCCAATTGTTATCTAAACTTAAAGAACACTAAAGAACTATATATATGCCAATAAGCAACATTACTATACATTTACAATTTATCTACACATCCTAAAACATATCAGTTCAACAAGAGTTTAAATATCCTCAAGGAAAAAGAATCACGACAAGAAAACCTTGGAATGAAAATAGGGGAAGTTATGCATCTGAGGCTTCTCAGACTTCACCTTAATCCATAACTTCCACCACCTCACCAACAATATAATACTTTGTCCTCAATGTAGAAACAAGCTAAAACAAGAATGAGAGAACATAACTAGGATATATACATTCCAAACCAACAGTTAAACTTAAAAACAACATCCAAAACTAAACATAAAAACATCATCCAACAATAAGAAACATTTAAAAACCAAAAGAAAATTAAAAATTGTCTGAAAATAGGAAACAAAGTGTCCAAATATCAAAGTAAGAGCTGGGGTCAAGAAAGATCAAACATCTTGGTGCTCATGCACCGAAATCTGGCTAGTCAACAAGGTCCAGTGTTTGGCTCTCCTCCTCAGCTGCCTGCTCCTCTCTCTCCATCTGAACAACTGTTAGCCATCACGACTCCTCCAGCACCTCCTCAAGTATGGGCTCATCATCATCGGGTCTCAACCTATTTTGGATCGGGTCTGGATAATCGTGCTCAAGGGGCCTCTTCCTGCGTGTGTCCGGATGGTCGGTGAGCCAAGAAAAGTCATCACCACTCGTCGGGGTCACTTTTGGGACTAGAGCAAGGGCTGCCAAAAACTGTAGTAAGTTGGCCTTAAACCTAGACAAATCCTCCGTCACCATACTAGTATCGGTAGGCCTAGCACCCTCGAGCCTCTTCTAGATTCTAGCCTCGAACGCATCGACCCATGTATCAACCGACCGAACCCTGTCATCTACTAGATCTCAAGTGTATGCCCTTATCCGCTCCTCAGTATCTCTGATGGTCTGATCAATTAAAGGCTGAAGCATAGGCCATACGAATCATCCTACAAGTTGTAACCCAAGCTACGAGTCGTAGGACATGTTGTAGAAGGAAACAAAGACAAAAAGTTTAGAAATCTACCAAGTGAGGATCACTCCTATGAGGCCACTCTATGAGTCGTATGTCATACGATAACTCATATACATGGGATCATAGCAATAATCAGAGAACAAAAATGTTGCACCAAGAAGCTGAAGACTGAGGCTATGAGACCAGCATATGATTCGTAGTTGAAGCTACAACTCATACCAGTAGGTCGTACCCGCGAGGTCCAAAATGCCAAGACCTTGATACGAGACCCTTTGGCCAATGTTCCGCAAACCCGGGCCTGTACAGATCGGGAGAAAATGGAAGTCACCAGTGCCTCCTGGACTGAAGAGGAGGTACAAGAAGTCGAGAAAAATGACTCGGGGAGCAGTTCGCCTCAGATGAGTCCCACATATTCCGACTCTGAGTCAGAGTCCGAGATCACTTCTCAGCTTGAGTAGGAGGAGGCCTAGTATCAAGCCCTAGTTGACCCTAGATGGTGTGTTGCAGGCATGAGAGAGATCTACAACTAAGAGCTAGTAGATCAGGGGCATGGAAAGCCAGTCCGATAATTTCACAAGGAGTCCAGGTTGAGAATGACGGGGTTAGATAGAGTACCTGACTTGGATGTAGGATTAGACAAGCACATACTTCGTTAGACTATGGAACAACTGTGCAAATATGCCCCTTTAATGGTTCGTGATTTCTATACTACATACCTTGCTACACTCCGTTGGGGGCTGCAAAATAACAAACAACCCTTCTCTGCCTGCGCGGGATAGGCTCCGCATTTGTAGAGTACATGCTGGTGAACCCGGTGCTGTTTCTTTTTTGCATTCACGATTTGGGTCCTGCATTCGTGGCCTTCCTAGTCAGCTCCTTCACCTTGTTTACAGAATCTTCTCCGTGTTCACAAAGTGTAAATACCTGTTTAGTTATTAAAAATTTGAGAGCCTCTATTTTTACTCTATTTTCAAAAACTCCAAGCTTTTGAAGCGATTTTTGGCAAGGGATTCAGTGGGAATCAATTGGATAAATATTTCTAACATCATTTTGATTAATTTTCATGGCTTTTATCTTATTTTTGTCATGAATTTAATGATTTAGAATGCCCAAAATTAGGAATGTTTAGTCTATGATTTCAAAACTTTAAATAGTGATTTCTCTTTTGATTTGATCTTGATTTTAGTGGAATTTTCACCCATGAACTCCATTTTCATGTAGAACATGATTTTAAAGTTAATTTCTAGATTCAGGAACTTTAAATTTTAGCTCTAATTTCGACCCTTTTTTCCCTATACCTAATTAATGCAAACATGATTATCAAAATGCACCTCTTGATAAGCAGTATCTATTTTTTTTAGTGATTGATTAATTAGTTGATTGTTTTGAGGCTTGAGTTAATTGAAAGCTTATCTGAGTGCGGTTTTAGCATTGAGGTAGGTTCGGCTAATCTTTTCGGAACTGCATCTGAGTTATTGGACATGTTCATGTGATAGTTGTAAGATTTAGACAGATTAATGAGCCATTGGTATGATAGGATAGAAACGTGATACCGATTATGCTGAAATTTGAGTAAATGGCGATCTTCTTGATAAATTGAGATAAAATATGAGAATTGAGATAATCTTGGATATTCTTGTAATAATATGAGGCCTGTGATAGTATTTGGATTGTGTTGTGGTAAAATTGATGATATTAGGATAAGTTCGAGATTTATGAGCTTAATCGGAGACTTACAAAGTCTAATTTTATTGACCTTCTGGGAATTGATGAGAGAGTGGTGATATGATACATATTGATGGTATTGTGGTACTAGTTGAGGCACTTAACATAGTTCTTTCGTGTGATGGCTATTGTACTTATGATTTATCACTTATATTGCTATGATATATATTTTATGAATGGTTGCATTGGTATACACATATCTTATACATGAAAGGTTGCATTAGTATACATATATCTCATACTTGAATTGTTGCATTGGTGCACAAATATCTCATACTTGAATGGTTGCATTAGTATTTACACATCTTATTACATCTGTACCACTTGAGGTATTATGATACATCGAGAATTACAATATAAGGCCTGTGTCACCTTGAGATACTTTAGTATGGGGCCTGCAATGCCTGGAGATACTTTTATTTATGACCTGTGATGCCTTGAAATGTAGAAACCTCTTATAATATATGTAAAGAGCGCATATATACGGGTTGTTTCTCCCGGGACTTATTGGTAACGGGTGAAAGTCTGGCATAATAGGACTTGGGGCATGACAGAAGTGGTATCAGAGTGGGTCATCCTAGGGAGTCCACAAAGCCGTGTCTATGCAAAGTCTTGTTTGTCGATGTGTCGAGCACCACATTTATAAGCAGTGTCTTGGGTTAAGCCACCCGGCCTTTGATGTTCGGCCTTGACTTGTTGACAACTATGGAAAATGGAAATGAATTTGGCAATATCCCTCTTCATGCCTCCCCACCAATGCACATCCCTCAAGTCTCTATACATTTTGGTGGAACCGGGGTGGATAGAATAAGAAGAATTATGGGCCTCATCAAGGATTTTCTCCCTCAAACCGCCAACACATGGCACACACAACCTACCTTGGTACCTAAGGGCACCATCTCCCTCTTGGGACAAAACCTCTGCTTTGCCCTATTTCACCAAGGCCTTCAATTCAAGCAAGGAGGAGTCAAGATCTTGTTTTGCTATCACGTCATCAACCATTGAAGACTTATACCCATCAACAACAACAACACCATCATCACCAACCTCTTCCAACCTAACCCCCAATCTAGCCAATTAACGCACATCCCTAGCCATCTCCTTATCACCACCATCAACAGGAGCTATGCTACCCATAGACACCCTACTCAAAGCATCCCCTACCATATTTGCTTTACCCAGATGATATTTCACACTCATATCATAGTCTTTAAGAAGTTCTAACCATCTTTTTTGCCTCAAGTTGAGTTTTTTTTTAGTGAAGACATATTGGAGGATCTTATGATCGGTGAACACATCTACGTACACCCCATACAAGTAGTGACGCCAAATCTTTAATGCAAATACAACGACGGCTAGCTCTATATCATAGGTAGGGTAGTTCCTTTCTTATACCTTGAGTTGTTTAAAAGCATAAGCTATGAACTTACCATTTTGCATCAACACACAACCCAAACCAAATCGAGAAGCATCACAATACACCACAAATCCCTCAAGGCCATCTGGTAATGACAATATAGGAGCAAATACAAGCTTATCTTTTAATGATTGGAAGCTCTTCCCTACTATACGAATAGATCAATATATCATCAATGAACACCAAAATAAAGAAATCTAGGTAAGGTTTTGAAGACCCTATTCATCAGGTCCATGAAGATGGCTGGTGCACTGGTCAACCCAAACGACATCACAACAACCTTATAATGCCCATATCTTTTCCAGAAAGTTGTTTTAGGAACATCATATTCCCTCACCCTCACTTGATGATACTCGGACCAAAGCTCAATTTTAGAGAAAAAGCTAGCCTCTTGCAATTAGTCAAACAAATCATCAATTCTTGGAAAAGGATACCTATTCATGATGGTGACCCTATTGAGTTGCCAGTAGTCAATGCACATTCTAAGTGACCCATCGTTCTTTTTCACAAATAACACTAGAGCACCCCAAGGTGATTGTCTAGGTCTAATAAATCCCTTTTCCAACAAATCTTTCAATTGTTACTTCAACTCCTTAAACTCTGTCGGGGCCATGTGGTAAGGGGGAATGGAGATGGGTTGAGTATCGGGGAGGAGTTCTATACCTGTCAATACCCAAGACTAGGTCCTAGACATGATCAGCAAATAGGGAACCTGAAGGAACTCCAAACAAACCTCATAGCATATCATTACACATCCTTGGTCATGGAATCAATATTAAACATCATAAGAACATGAACAAGGGGAAATTGGACTAAGGGAGAAAACGAGTGTTTAATACTTAAATAACATAGATGAGTCAAAGCTCAAACATAATACATAACTTGTCCAACAACACTTCTAAAAATAGATAATTGGCTGGGGCCAAGACAAGCAACCGGGCTCACCCTCATAGTCAAAATAGGAATAAAGAAGAAGAAACCAATAAATAACATAAGAAACTTAGACCAACGTCCCCGAAATGGAGGACTCACCAATAGGCTTGAATGAAATCGTTCTAGCCACGTGGATGGAGATGCTCAAGTGGGGCTCTGGTTCCTACATGGTCATATCATGTAGGCATAGACTATGCGTTAGTACATTGGAATGTACTAAGTACGTG
This sequence comes from Solanum clarkiae, assembly GCA_011800125.2. Taxonomy (NCBI): domain Eukaryota; kingdom Viridiplantae; phylum Streptophyta; class Magnoliopsida; order Solanales; family Solanaceae; genus Solanum; species Solanum clarkiae. Next base: position 96,862 of record JAABOM020057500.1, on the reverse strand, counting down.
GGATGCAACGCAACAATAGATAGGGTTCATAATCAAAATGCATACAATAGACAATAGGCAAAGTATAGCAAAATGGCATGTAAGGACAATGCTTGTAGTAAAACATGCTTAGATAACTCATGCTCATATAAGATACCATATGTAAAGAATAGACCAAGCTAGTTTTCCAAGGTATAAACCCCTTGAGGTTAGTGATGATGTCGCCCCATCACTTAGGTGGTCAAGTACTAACCCTTCACTCGGTTGGTGATAATTCTACCCCATTACCTAGGTGGAGAAGTACTAAACCTTCCTTCGATTGGTGATAATGCTGCCCCACACCTAGGTGGAGAAGTAGTAACCCTTCCCTCGGTTGATGAGTACTAACCCCCATCTCGGTTAGTGATGATGCCTCCCCATTACAAGGTGGAAAAGTACTAACCCTTCCCTCGGTTAGTGATAATGCCACCCCATCACCTAGGTGGAGAAGTACTAACCCTTCCCTCGGTTGATGAGTATTAACCCCTACCTCGGTTAGTGATGATGCCACCCTATTACAAGGTGGAGAAGTACTAACCTTTCCCTCGGTTGGTGATAATGCTGCCCCATCACCTAGGTGGAGAAGTACTAACCCTTCCCTCAGTTGATGAGTACTAACCCCCATATCGGTTAGTGATGATGCCGCCCCATCACTAGGTGGAAAAGTACTAACCCTTCCCTCGTTATCCGAGTTGTTAGAACCCTCCCCCTCCCGATTGGGCATGGTCTAATACACCACTTTATATAGAATACATCATGAATATAAGCTCATTTCATCATCATAACATCAGTCATATCATATCTCATGCTTTGGACTTTCAACTCCTCAAGCAACCACATGTGGACATTTTATCAAACACCTTGGGGGTATCTAATGGTGGTAAAAGACGATGCAATTTATAGATGAAATTATGCAAGAAAATTCATTATAAAACCATCAATCAACATCTTGCAACACCCTCAATACATACACATCAAAACCCTCGTCAAATCCAACATTAGATACAAGATTTAGAGATCAAAACATGCTAAAACAACCATACTTTCATGAACTAAAATCGTTGTGCAATAAATTTTTCAATATACAAGACCCACATGTAAAATCAACTTTAAATCATGCAATATTAGTAAAAGCGAAGCTTAGGCACCATGGGTGGAATGATCCAATGGTTCAACACCACATACCTTGACTTTGGAGATCCCTTGAAGAAGGTTGGAAATGGAGAAGCATGAGTGAGATCCTTGATGAAATCCTTAAGAAAGGTCTTCAGTTTTGGGATTTAATTTTTGAGAGAAATATTAGTCTAAGTGTTTGAGTGAGTATTGGGAAATTTAGGATGATATAAGGGTGAAATAAGGCTAAGTTATGTATTTTCACGCATAGGAGGGTCTAGGCCTAAGACTTAAAGCCTTGGACCCAAAACAAAAAATTTTCACGCGGATCCCCACTGTTTTTAGCTCACTTGAAAAATCCATAATTCGATTAGGTTGCTCTAAAATCGGGGTTAGAGCCTTGCCCCTCTAATTAGGGCCCCCTGAACAAGAATATGAGTCAGATTTTCGAAATAACGAACGGACTTTTAGATATATGAAAAATAAGTTTCGGGCATTTCTGAGACACGTTTTTAGGCACTTTTTGGGGTCATTTCAATATCTCTCTTTGGCACATTTGTCCCCGAATGTCAAAGAAATGTACAAGAGAAGAATAATCACAAGGAGATCATCCCCAACAAGAATGCAACAATACACTTTAAAACACCATGTTTGACATCTCAACATAACTTTAAAATCATCATAAACTTGCCAACTTAAACATGAATGCATATGAATGATATAAAGGTTGAAACATTAGACTTCGAATCATAAAAAGGGGCTTGAGGAATACTACATCATTATCAATTAATTAATTTCTCCACTCATCCATCCAACACCTCACCCACAACTTCAATGAATGTTATAGCACTAGGTTCACCAACACATCCCCTCAACCTAGAAGCATGACAAACTGGATAAACCATGCCCCTACCATAGGCAATTCCCCAAACTTATGCATCCTTATCAACCTCCCTCTATGATCTATAAGGACTCACAATCCTCAACTCAATTGTCAATCTTAAATACACCTAACCCACTTGGTACCATAACCGCCATCTCCCCCTTGGGAGACAACCTTCACTCTATCATTCTCTCACCCAAATCTTCCAACTCTAATAAGGAGAAAATCAAGGTCTCGCCTAATCTAGTCCTCTTAACCCAAGAAGATTTAGAACCATCAAGAACACTATACTACCATTCTCAACTTCCTTCAACCTAACTCCCTATCTATCCGACCGATGGACTCTACAAGGCATCTCTTTGCCACCATTATTCACACACACTAGGCTACCTAGAGCACCAACCACTACACTAGCCTTACCGGAAAAAATCAATGCACACCCATACCATAATCCCTAAGGAGTTCTAACACCCTTCTTGTTATCCTCAACTCACACCCACCATATTTAGCAACCAATCCCCTCTCATCTAACACTTGCAATACTACCCCCAAATAATTCACAAGTTCTACACAAATGAATACCTCATCACTAGAGACCACCAAAAACATGTAAGGTAGGGTTTTAAGACCCTATTCATGAAACCTATAAACACAGCTGATGCATAACCCAACCAAAAAACTCCACCAATATTCGAGATGCTCACTCTTAGTCTGAAAAAGGACACTTAGGGATATCTCCTACCCTCATCCACTCTTGGGGACAAAACCTAAACCAAATATCAATCTTAGAGAAGCGACTAAGCCATTGTAGTTGACTAAATAGATCAATCATCCTTACCCATCATATTACAACTCTACAGGTCCTACACTGATTAGAAACATGCTTTGCAAGTAGCTCAAACTACTCCTAGACCCCCAACACAACAAGCTAAGTCGTCAACCCACAAGAATACTTATAATATGCATGTACATACTTTCAAAGAGGCAATAGTCATTTTCTAAATCATTTCAATCCACAATTGGGCTTAAAAGCAAAACACCTTTCATAATAATTCATACTTAGGCTCAAATGCAAAATCATAATTTCATAGTCATAGTACTCATGCATAGGAACAGCCCATTCATATACAAAATGGTGCAAGCAGCCAATAAAATGCTTAAAGAGCCAAAATCAAAGACATATATGTGATCACAATATTGTCATAACCACCCTTTTATCAAAATCATACTATAAAACGAAATTGGGCTTACCCATATCATAATTTTTTTGAAATAATTCTTATACGTAAATGCGTATGCTATGAACAATGATGAAAAGATGTAGATAATTAAGACTCCATTTAAAATCAACATTTATATTACGAAGTTGAAGTGAAAACATAATAAATTCCTTATTTAAATCCATAGTGTAATCTCCCAAGCATAAATAATTTCAAAAGGGGAACATGCACACTTATAACTTCATAAACCTAAAGTAAATCCTCATATAACAACATAAATCATATTGAAATCATTAAATAAACACTACCCATGCATCAATAGAATTTTAGGAATCATAATATTCAAATCCCGAATTAGAATAAGTAAAATCCATGTAGATTTTCTTGAAAATGATTTTGGGTCTCCTTGATTGGAAAGGATCAAGTATCAACCCACGTACATATGAATCCTACTAGCACCAAGGAATAACACAGGAAATAGCAATCTCGGACCTATCAAATCACCCTACTCAAAATGTCGGTCACAACATGGCCTTACATAGGGTCAACTAAGTCATAGGGGAAACAATAGACGAGAACCTACTCACAATCTTCGATAATGGCCCACTAAACCCAAGAGCCTCCTAATATCTGATAAAGTCAAAGATCTAGGGTAATCTCTAATCACCTTCGTCTTACGAAGGTCCACCTTAATACTATCACTCGGTACCACACAACTTAGAAAGGCAACCTCTTACCACCAAAATTCCCATCTCTCCTACTGGCACCCAACCTTCTTCCTTAAACTTGTAGTACTACCTTTAAATGACTCACTTGCACTACTCCTTAGGGAACAAATTACATTATCATCACCAAAACCACCATAAACATATTAGGGTAGGGACTAAAGATCTTACTCATAATACGTATAGGCATAATTAGTGTACTAGTTAAACCAAAGGACATTACCCCAAAATTCAAAACATTAGAAAGGACATTCAAAGCCTCATCCACCACTAATAACAATTCTATAGACAAAAAAAACTTAGGTTCAACAACTCCATTTCTCACAAGATGACAAGTGCAACCCCTTCGAGACCAATTGTACCTTAAGACAAGAATGGACCTACCTCTCTTGCTACCATTTATCAACCCCCTGCTCAAAGACGGACTCATTAGGGGGTCAAATTCTAACTCTATGGGTCCTACCACCAAGGAGATACACATACATGCAACTATTCCATCCCAAGTACAACATGAAAATCAACAACATCAAATTCGACAAGCCACAAAGAAAGACGTAATGCAATACAAATTCGGATCAACACCTATGAAATTTCTAGCAACAATATACCCAACCAAGAGAATAGACACCAAAGATCAACACACTCATTTGGGAACACAAGAAGCCTCACCATTAACTAAAAGAATATAGAAGAAATAGTGAAACTCGGACCCATCAAAATCAAAACCTTCTACTTACCTTCCTTCGTCTTCCTCCTTGCAGCGGCATGATCAACTAAAAGAGCATAGAACATTAGTTAGGGGGAAATCCTATCACACTTCTAAAGCATGATATAGACCATGATGAGGGGAAACATTTCCTAAAACGTCTCATAGTCTCCTACTCATAGTTTTGGTGCACAACAAAACCATGAATAAGACTCTAATCGATGCGGTGTGTTATATTCTGAGGATCTATCAACCTAGTTCTCTGATACCATCTTTGTCACAACCCTAGCCTAGGGCCTAGACATGACCGACGAATGGGGAACCCGAAGGAACCCCCAAACAAGCCTCATAGCATATCATTACACATCTTTGGTCGCGAAAGTAATATAAAACATCATAACAAACATAAAAAAGGGGAAATGGGACTAAAGGAGAAAGTCAGAGTTTAGTACTTAAATAACATAGATGAGTCAAAGTCAAATGTAATACATAACTTGTCCAGCAACACCTCTAAACATAGATATTTAGCGGGGGACAAGATCAACAACCGTGTTCACCCTCATAGTCAAAATGGGAATAAAGAAGAAGGAACTAATACATAACATAAGAAACATAGACAAACGTTCCCAGAATGGAGGACTCACCAATAACCATAAGTGAAACTGTACTAGCCACGTGGGTGGAGATGCTCAAATAGGGCTCCTGTTCCCAAATGGTCATATCATGTAGGCATAGAGTATGCGTTAGTACGTTGTAACGTACTAAGTATGTGGGATGCAATGTAATAATAAATAGGCTTCATAATCAAAATGCATACAATAGACAATAGGTGGAGTGTAGAAAAATGGCATATATGGACAATGCTTGTAGTAAAACATGCATAGATAACTCATGCTCATGTAGGATATCATATGTGAAGAATAGACCAAGCTAAATTTCCAAGGTGTAAACCCGTTGAGGTTAGTGAAGATATTGCCCCATCACTTAGGTGGTGAAGTACTAACCCTTCAATCGGTTGGTGATAATTCTGCCCCATCACCTAAGTGGAGAAGTACTAACCCTTCCATCGGTTGGTGATAATGTTGCCCCATCACCTAGGTGGAGAAGTACTAACCCTTCCCTCAGCTGATGAGTAATAAACCCCATATTGATTAGTGATAATGTTGCCCTATCACTAAGTGGACAAGTACTAACCCTTCCCTTGGTTGGTGATAATGCCGCCCTATCACCTAGATGGAGAAGAACTAATATTTCACTCGAATTATGAGTACTAACCCCATCTTGGTTAGTGACGATGTGGACCCATCACTAGGTGGAGAAGTACTAACCCTTCCCTCGGTTATCTGAGTTTTCAGAACCCCCCCCCCCCCGGATTGGGCATGGTCTAATGCAACACTTTAAATATAATTCATCACGAATATAAGCTCATTTAATTATTATAACATCAATCATATCATATCTCATACTTGGGACCTTCAACTCCTCAAGAAACCATATGTGGATATTTTATCAAACACCTTGGGGTATGTAATGGGGGTAAAAGACCATGCAATTTAGAGATAAAGTCATATAAGACAATCCATTGTAAAACCATCAATCGACACCTTGCAACACCCTCAAGGCATACACATCAAACCCCTTATCGAATCCAACATTAAATCCAAGATTTAGAGCTCAAAACATGCTGAAACAACCATACTTTCATGAACTAAAATCATTGTGCAGTAAATTTCTCTATATACAAGACTCACATGTAAAATCAACTGTAAATCCTACAATATTAGTAAAAAGGAGGCTTAGGCACCCTGGGTGTAAGGACCCAATGGTTAAACACCACATACATTCACTTTGGAGAACCCTTGAAGAAGATTGGAAATGGAAACTTGAAACTTGAGTTAGATACTTGATGAAATCCTTAAGATTGGTCTTGAGTTTTGGGACTTGAATCTTGAGAGAAATATTAGTCTAAGTGTTTGAGTGAGTATTGGAAATGTTTAGAATGATATGAGTGTGAAATAAGGCTAAGTTTATGTATTTTCACGCATGGGAGCGTCTAGGCCCAAGACTTAAATTCTTGGACCCAAAACAAAAAATTGGCCAAAATAACACCGGGGTGCATCGCACCGCAGACGCGGATCCCCACTATTTTCAGTTTACTTGAAAAATTCATAATTCAATTCTGTTGCTTAAAATCGGGGTTAGACTCTTTTTCCCCTAATTTGGAACCCTTTAACAAGAATATAAAGTCGAATTTTCGAAATAATGAATGAATATTTAGATATATAAAAAATAAAATTCTATGCATTTTCAAGGCCACGTTTTTAGGCACTTTTGGGGTCGTTTCAGCACGAAAATCTATTTCCCTTTCGGGAGGGACACCGGGAAGGTTATTTGGGAAGACATCAAGAAACTCATTTACAATTGGAAATGACTCTATGGAAGGGACTCTGGTCTCCACATCTTTAATCCTCACTAGATGGTAAAGACACCCCTTAGAGATCAGAAATAATAAACAAAAGTAAAATAAGCGAACTAAGGATTAACATTCGAATTACTAATAAATTCACTAAGTCTAGCCGTATTCCCTGGCAATGGCACAAAAAATCTTGATGTCGTCCAAGTTATACCTTCTTTTTAGAGGATGAAGAAATCGTTGTCAAGATATAGAACCTAACCAAGGTTAGGGTCGATCCCACATGGAATACGTAGACTCAAAAAAATTCACCAATTTGCAATCAAAGTAATTAACCGGCTCAATTACCCAAGGGAGTAGGGGGTTTGCAAGAATCAATGAGAAAATAAAACTAACTATTACAAGAGAAAAAGTCAATAATAGAGAGCAACTAGGGTATTGTATTCCCCATGATTCCGTAACTCTGTATCACCGAATAACCTTATTCTTTTCTAGTGTATAGCATGCAGGACGATAATTTAAGTTCACCAAGCCCTTTGGTCAAAGGTGAGAGGTGAATTTCATGATGTGACTTGGACCACCTACAAAGTGTACATTACTAACCATTACCTATTAGTGCCAGTACAACCTCTCCTTGGTCCAGTTTGGTTAATTAGACGAGGATCAAATCCTAAACAAAATAGGAGAACTGGTCGGCATGTTATATGAAAGCACTTTACGACCCGTATTGAACATTACGTCCCGTAATCGGGGTATCATACTCAACTACTAAAATTTTGGACTTCAACTCTACGACACCCCTCTATGACTTGTAAAGTGATTTATAACCCACAAAAGGGGTTTCGCCTGATGAAATTCTTGAAAGTCCACTTCTTTGATCCTCAGGGCATGAATCCTCGACTCATCTACATGTTTTTAGAATCAACATGAGAAATTAGACCCTTACTGGAAATCTTTACAAAACCTTCCTACGGCCCGTAGAATGGTCTATGAGTCATAGAGGGTCTCGTACAATAGCAAATCTGCAACAACTTTTGTAACTTACCCTATGTTCATGGCCAATCTGTAATCCTACTTTGATAAACATAAAAAAGAAATAAAAACCACAAACATCGCATTGAGAATATAGAAAATTCCAAGTTTTAAACATCAAAAGTGTTGTATTTTTGTAACACATCACTAACCTGAAGAGGCAACCTATGGTGGCATAGTTAAATCTAAAGGGTTGTTCTCAGGTTTATATTGGTTGGATAACCTTAATGTCCACCGAACAAAACCACATCTCAAACCTTCTTGGTGGTAAGTCATACACCATGGAATAAAAGTAATGCGATAAAGCAGTTAAAAATGTTTTAGGTCGTAATAAAATCATCAATAATGTTCATAGAATAGCTCATTAAACTTGGTGATTCAATTATGTGAGAATGGTCCTTGTCACATAGAGAATCCATCAATTAGGTGAGAAATCTTGAACCAACATTCAATCATTCATTAAATAACTTTTGTGATCATGGTCAATAGTTTTAATAAACCTTTGGTTGAGACCCTTGGAATTCGAGTTATAATTCTTTGAAAATCAAGCAAATTAGGTGGGTTCGATATCAATTTGTCTATAGAACCTGCAATGCAACAAGATTATGCATGAACATAATGGAATTCATCAATTAGAATAGTAGTCAAAACAAACCACTATCACGGCCTAAGCCTAAGGCTTAATCGTAACACAGCGAATGAGATACCCCTAGGCACCTCACCAAAGCTATCTTAGCATACATCAAACATTCATAGGTAAATAGAAACATAATGCGAAAATGAAATAGGAAAGGTGCTAAGGAAAGTCATTTAATATCAAAGGAAAATTTCCACATAACATCATAGTCTATGCATACCAATTACACGACTTAGCAGGAACCAATGATCTGTCTCAGTTCCCATGATAGAAAACACATGAAAATAAGATAGATACTTAAATTCTCAAGACATCAAGTCTTAAATATACAACCCTCTGAAGACACAAGCAAAAATAAATGAGTGAAGTCCCTAAACTAAAGGCTCACCACTACTACTAGTCTTGAAGGTCAATAAGCTAGTAGGGTTGGCAGGTTATTATAGAAGGTTTGTTGAAATTTTTTTTCTATTTCTGCACCTCTAACAAAGTTGACACATAAGGCAACCATGTTCCAATGGAATGATGCATGTGAAAGGAGTTTCTAGGAGCTCAAAAATAAGCTAACTTCTGCACCTGTGCTAGTACTTCCAAAAAGCATCGAGGGGTATGTAGTATATTGCGATGCTTCAAGAGTTGGCTTAGGGTGTGTACTGACACAGTATGGTAGGATAATTGCTTATGCATCTAGACAGCTACGACCACATAATAAAAACTATCCAACACATGATCTTGAGCTAGCAGTGGTTGTGTTTGCTCTGAAAATATGGTGCCACTATTTGTATGGTGTTCACATTGACATATACACTAATCATAAGAGCATGCAATATATCTTTGTGCAAAAAGACCTAAACTTAAGACAACGAAGATGGCTAGAGCTAATAAAAGATTATGAACACATTAAAAAATCTTGTTAATTGATATCTTTTCCTTTTCATTATTGTCTTGGTCAAGTTAGTAACACCAAGCGGGTTCTAATGTTGGTAACCACCAGAAAAAATGCAAAATGAAAAGAGTTAATTAATGTCTAACTCTTGTGTGCTTCTCCTTTGCCTCTGATCCTCCAATTTCTGTGCAAAATCTTGGATTCTCATGATATCCATGTCTTTGTCCAAGGAAGCAATGGTGCAGTCTCTGACCAGATACATATCCAATCTATCCACATATCGATGAACTCTATCTGTCATAGTAGCAACTACATTAGGAGCATACCTGGCCAGGGAATTAAATTGAAGGCTATACTCCCTTACACTCATATTCCATTGGTGGAGATTCAAGAATTGAACTGCATGGGCCTCTCAGATCTCTAATGGCAAGTAATGGTCATGATATGCCTCTTTGAACTCTTTCCAAGTAGTTCGGGAGCATCTATATCTTTGGATTGCTTTCATACTTCTTACAATGATATAGCCACACCCTTCAATCTGTATGCTGCTAGCTCAACAACTTTTGTACCACTCACGTGCATAACATCTAAAGTGCGCTGAATCTGATCAATTTTCAAAAGTTGAAACTATAAGGTTTGGAATTTTTGGAAGTTTAAGTTGTTGAAAACATGCGTTTTGTGTCATTCTAAGTTTTAGGTGTTCGATCAGAAATTTGCTAATTCGTTAGCTCTAAAACATTAAATCTGGTCTAGAAGAAGTCATAAAATAGAATACGGAGTTAAAATGAAGTTTTTAGGACCAAAGTTGCATTTTTAGTTGTTTTCAGAGCTAAAGTTTGACTTGGGTCAACATTCAAACGTCGAAAGTGTCACGCCCCAGAGTGAGTCTCGCTTACACTTATTAACTACGCGGCCAACGTAGGAGAGGATTGGACCGTGAAAGCGGATGTTTCCTTTGTCCTGCGGAGGACTTGATAGAGTTTTGGGATCCCCTAATAGACTAGTCCTTTGCCCCAAAAAAGTATTGGGTGGATGTGGAAATGACATCTCTTTGTTGTACCATCACTAGCTCATAGGTGGTGGTTGTCGGATAGAGAAACTCCTAGATAGGTTTCATGTTGATAGTACTCTGATCTTGATGTGATAGTTTGAGTCTTGATTGATGGTGATGTGACAGAGTCTTGTTCCTTATTCCTGAGTTGAGATTGAGTATCTGATGAGCTGATGTCGTTTCATGTCTCTTACCTATACTATTTACGTTAGCCCATTTTACATATAGTATATTCCACGTACTAATACCCCTTTGTCGCTGCATCATTTTGTGATGTAGATTCAGTAGACAGAGGACTTCAGCAGGTGAATAATTGAGGTTTAAAGTTTCTTGATTTCAGATTGTGGTGAGTCCTCCCCTACATTCGAAGGATGGTTATTTAATTAGTTTTATTAAGTTATTTTTATTGGATTGTGGTAGCCATGGCCTGTCATGGTATCTTCTTAGACAGTAGCTATAGAGGCTTCATAAAGATAGACAGATGATGGTTGATATTGGGGTTTCTTTTCCCCTTTTTCCTTCTTGTTCATTTATTCTTATTTCGTATGATAGACACAGTGATGAGTCTTGTAGCCCACTGATAGTTTCTCTTATTTTCTTAAATGTCTTCCGCTAATTTACTAATTGAACGAGTGTGGTGAGACAAGGTGGTTCCCTTGGGTACTAGGAATAGTTTTCGAGTGCTAGTTACACCTAGGGTAACCTCTCGGGGCATGACAATGGAAGAACTTATTTCATGTTTTAGTTAGCCTTACGTACTTGAAGAACAAAAGTCCTTGAGGAAACCTTTGTCTTGGGAACTTATAGCTTGAATGTAAGAAATCTTTCTATGGCGTTCTTGGAGATGAAATTTGAAGAAGAATCTTGATTCAAAACCCTAGATTCTTGAAGTGGATCTTGAACTAGGAGCCTTTAGATATTGTTCATTTGGAAAATTTTATTTTTTGGAGTTCTTGATCTTTGGAAGAGTAAACATTTGGAATCTTGGGAGTTACTATACATATAATAATGTTATTAGATTATATGATAGGCTCTGATAAGTTATTTAAGCATAAAAGGTAAAAAGATGTCCTTTTGGAAAAGTAATAAAATTATGAAAATTGGAAAAGCGATCATTTAATAATTTTTGTCGGCCAAATCAGTGGTCTAAAGGCCCCATCGCCGAACTATTCGGCAACCACTGAATGGGAGCTTTAGATCTCTTAAAATTACAACTTCTAAGGGTCTTCAAAACCATTCAATGATCTATATCTATTATGCTCCGAATGTCTTTTACGATTCCTCGAATTAGCACTCAGCTTGTCGGATTGCGCAACCCAGATATGCTTTAGTAAAATGACTATAACATTTTACTACAAACTTTGAATAAGGAAAAATTAGTTGCATTATAAAAAAGAGACCTTTAATTTAATAGATAATAGGTATCCTAACTTTTGGTTAGAGATATGACTATTTGAAGTTAACCCTTATCTAAACTCATACTAAAACTTAGATGATAGAAATGTTTTTGAACTTGTCTTAACTTTGTAGGTCCCTTATGACCCTAAACCATATTTGATATACTTTAAATACCAATAAAGGAAACTTAAAATATATTTACAACTTATAAGTTATTAAATCATTAACTTCATAAAATCTCATATCAAGACTCAATTGATAAGAAGATTTCAGCTCAACTTTATGCTAAGGGATTCTTGTAACCTTAGTTGATCTCAAATCTATTATCTGCCTAAGGAATTGACCTTGACACCTATATAAAAATTTAGACCCACTCGGTATGATAACATTTCACCCCTCTTGATAGTTGCTCGAGTCTTACTCAATTAGTTGTGTAAGTTGATTTTTGAGAAGCTTGAATTTTAAAGGCTCAAGTTGCTCAATTTTGATTTTTGAGAAGCTTGAATTTTAAAGGCTTAAGTTGCTTAATTTTGATTTTTAAGGTCTTTTAGAATTTTGAATCTTGAAATGAAATTTTGTATATTCCAACAGTTCTTAAACATGAAAATTGATCTAGAAAAATTGTCAGAATCAGATTTGGAGTTGTATTATGGATTTGAGGTCTCAAGTTGGGAGTTTGAGTTAAATTTGATAAAGATTTGACTTTGGTCAGTATTTTGAATTCGGATGCTCAAATTGAGTTTTTACTGATTTCTAGATTTGGAAGATAATTTTAGCTCTATAATGAGCTTTAGTATAATTTTTTAATGTTCCAAAATTATTTTGGCATTTGTAATGCCTTAAGTTGCTCTATTTGTGATGAATCAGATTCTAAGTCGAGGAGACCTCAAATTTAATTTTTGACGATTCCGTTGAGTTTGAAATGCCGAACTTAGTAAGGTTGCATATTCGATTTGTATTTTTGGCATTCTAATGAACTCAAGGGTTGATATTTGGACTATGTGTTTTAAATTTTTATGTTTGCTAGTGTTTGATGTAGCCCTCACAATTGTTGAGGAATTGGTTGCTTTTGTGGCCACCGCTTAAGAGAACTCCCATCACTTTTATGGAGGAGATATTCAACAGTGTCCATGAAAGCAACCATAATGCTGCAATTGCAATGCCAACATATTATCCGAGTGTCACTTAAGCCATCCGTTGGCCACTTTTGCAACATTGAGATTGATTTTTGGGGATTGTTCTCAAGAAACAATCATCATTTGATATTTTTGAACTTGGAGAGCTCGTGAGAGGTGATATTGGAAGTGATTTTCAAGTGTAATTCATTAGGTAATTGATTTTCAATACATACATATCCAAATATCCCGTAACACCTCTAGTGCGAATGGAACGGGAGCCAAGAAACCTCCAGGGCTCCATCTCAAAAGATAATATCCATAAAATTACTAGTCTTAGTAAGGCAAGAAAGTAAATGTCTATTGTCCCCAAAGTGGAGGACTCACCAAAAGTGATCTTTAACCGAATCATCTAGCCACATGGAGGAGGAGGATGGATAAGAGTTTGGAATCCTACATGGTTAGATCATGTGGGAAAAAAGTATGCGTTAGTACTTGGAATGTACTAAGTATGTGTGGTGCAATGCAACAAGGAACATAAGCCATAATTAAACAATATGCAAAATCCTAAATAATGGATAAAAGCTCAATATCCATGAATGCTCAATGCCTTAGTCAAAATATGCATGAGGAATCATCAATTGACATAACATATCATACATAGATGGGAAGAGACCATAATCGACATGTAAGATGTGCTTGGACTGTCCATCAGTCTGGGTGAAAAGCTGAACTCAAATCCAAGCAAGTACTCAAACCACGCTATAGAGCCTGCCAAAAATGGGAAATGAACAAAGACCCTCTATCTGGCACTATATACATAGACACCCTATGCAATCTGACAACATCCTGGATACACAACCAAGCCACCTGCTTCACACTATAGCTAGTCTTCAATAGTAAGAAGAGAGTCAACTTAGTCAAATGGTCAACAATCGCCTGAACTGAATCAAATTTTCCCAAGTCCATTGGCAATCCTGTGATGAAGTCCACAGTCACCCGTTCTCGTTTCTACTCGGGATTGGGAATCCTTTTCATTGATCCACTTGGCCTCTGGTGCTTATATTTGACCTGTTAGCAATTCAAACACTTTTCCACGAACCCAGCTATGTCCCATCTCATCCTGAACCATCAGTAATTATGTTTTAGATCTTGGTACATCTTTTCCACACCCAGATAGATAGAATATCTAGCATAATAGGCCTCTCTAATATCAATTTCACCCAATCCCCAACCTTAGGCATACAAACTCTACCATTTATCCTCAAAACATCATTAGAATGAATAATAGCCATCTTGGCTTCACACTTCAACACTTTATCATGAATCAAACATAGTCTAGGATCCTTGAACTGATAAGCACAAATGTGATCAAACATGGATGATCTAGCCTCAATAAAGACCAAAATACCCTGAGAAGGAGAAATATCTAACTGAACCATCTGGCTAGCAAGGGACTAAACCTCCAAAGCTAAGGGCCTCTCCTCATCCCTCAAGAATGCTAAGCTTTACATACTAGTAGCATTCCAGCACAAAGCATCTGCCATTATATTCGCCTTCCAAGGGCGATATAGAATAGAGATATCATTTTCCTTTAGCAACTGCAAATATCTACGCTGTCTCATGTTTAGACTAGGTTGAGAAATGATGTACTTGAGGCTCCGGTGATCAGTAAAGAACTCACAATGCACCATATAAAGGTGATGTCAGCATGATTTCAACACAAACAAAACTGCAGCCAACTATAAATCATGGGTAGGGTAGTTTCTCTCATGTACCTTTAGTTGTTTACAAGCATAAACTATCACCTTCCCTCTCTGCATCAATACACCACCCAAACATATACCAAAGCATCATAATATACTATAAATGGCATGCTCTCCTCGGGCAAAGCAAGAATAGGTGCTGGAGTTAACGAATTCTTAAGCTTTTGAAATCTTGCCTCGCACTCCTCCGGCCATTAAAATGCTACATCTTTCTGAGTCATCCTACTCAACAGAGCTACTATAAAGGAGAATCCCTGAACAAACCACCACTAGTATCCTGCCAAATGAATGAAACTCCAAATCTTAGTCACAGAAATAGGTCTAGTGCACTCACGAACAACTGTTTCCTTGGCCGGATCTACCATAATACCCTCTTTTGTCACTACATGCGTAAGGAAAACCACATAGTAAAGGGAAAACTCACACCTTGAAAACTTTGCATACAACGTCTCTTCCAGCAACCTCTGAAGTACAACCCTCAAGTGCGGAAAATGATCGGCCTAACTCTTGAAATAAACCAAAATATCATCAATAAACATGATCACAAATATGTCCAAGTAGGGTTTGAACACTCGGTTGATCAACTCCATAAAAGCAGCTGGAGTGTTAGTCAACCGGAATAACATACCACAAATTCATAATGTCCGTAATGGGTCCTGAAAGTTGTCTTTAGGTTGTTAGACTCTTGAAGTCTCAATTGTTGATAGCCAAACTTCAAATTGATCTTGGAAAATACCAAGGCACCCTACAATTGGTAAAAAGATCATCGATGTGAGGGAAAGGATACTTATGCTTAATGGTCACTTTGTTCAATTGGTGATATTCGATGCACATGCATATTGTGCCATCCTTCTTATTCACAAATAGAATAGGAGCACTGCAAGGGAGATATGCTCGGACGAATGAATCCCTTCTTCAAAGATCCTCTAATTGCTCTTTTAATTCTTTCAAATCAGTCAGAGTCATCTGATAAGGGGAAATAGAAATTGGCTTAGTGCCCGACTCCACATCAATAGCAAAGTCAATATCACAATCCATAGGAACACTAAGAAGTCAGTCGAATACATCCATATACTCTCTAGCAACCCTGGAAGTTTCCATGATAGTGGCTCTTGAGAACAGGCCCGTACATGGGACAAATAAGAGAAGAATCCTTTATCTATCAACGACAGGCATGCATTTAAGAAATAAATTCCTTGGATAGGAGCTAGGTGCTCTAGTCCATACCAACGGAGGCAAGTTAGGGCAAGATAAGGTCATGGTCTTTACATGGCAATCGTGAATAGCATGATGAGAAGATATCCAATCCATGGTCAATATCATATCAAAGTCAACCATATCCAACAATGTCAAGTCAATAACAATATTTCTCCCCATAAAAGTCATAACAAAACCTTGATACACTCGATTCATCACTAATGATTCACCTACCGGGGTGGAAATAATAATAGGCTCGGCAAGAGGCTCACATATAATATCAAGATCCAAAGAAAAATAAGTCGACATATAAGAATAAGTAGAGCCTAGATCAAATAAAACTGAAGCTGAGTAGTGGCACAATGGAAGCATACTTGTAATAAATGCATTAGAGGCCTCTACCTCAGCTCTATCTTGGATAGCATAGCAAACTTTACAACCATCGCTAGCTTATGTGCCTCCATGGGCTTCACCTTTCGTTGTACCACAACCTCCCGTAGTACCACCCTCATGCCCTAAGAGGTGTCTCTAGCTACTGGTGCTGGGGTTGGAAAGGTTGGCTGAGACCTTGAAGCTGGGTAAAAGGTGCATGATGTGGACAATGGTGACAAGTTCCCAATCTTATCAGAATGATAACAATCCTTGGTCTCCTGTCTCTATGATGGTTGTCCTGAAAAGCCACCATTCCTAGGTGGACTAAAAGAGCTATCATCGCCTATTTTAGAAGATCATGATCTGTTAACACTGTCAGATGTTGGGATGGTTGTATGAATAATTCAGCCTTACCTCTGAAACTCTCAGTCCCGTGGCAGATGTCCACTAAACTAACCATGCTGATGGAATCTCTTCCTGCTACCTTGTATACTATGTCGGATGTGCTCTATCATGTGAGCATGATCCACCATACTCTAAAATGTACCCTAGCCAAAACCAAGAAAGCGGTGGCCTCTTGAAGATACCCTACCAATCCCTATGCAAATTGCCAAATCCTTTTGAATTTAATACGGATGCTGGACCTATCTAGACAATGCATGAAACATAGCCTTATTGTTTGATACTTCAATAGATCCCTGTTAAAGTCTATCAAACTCATCCATGTGGCTATCTCGAAGGCTAAATGGCACGAACCTCTCCAAGAATATCCTTGTAAACTACTCCCATGTGATAACTGGAGATCCAATAGGTCGATGATCCAAAACAGACCTCCACCACTCCTTCGCTAGGCCGTTGAACTAGTAAGAGGTATAAATAACTCATACAACTTAAGAATGGCTAAAGTATATAGCCGGTCCCAACTCTCTGATAAGAAATCATAAAGTCTATCACCAGGGGTGCCACCTAATCTCAAGGGAGCCAATCGCATAAATTTCTCAAACCTCTTCTGCTCGGCAGTGGACATGGATGGGCTAGCAGATGATGGTGGTAGCATAAAAAAGGGTGGTGCAACAAACTGAGCAATCCACAATTTGAAGCTTTGAACCTGAACTCAATCGAGATATCTGAAGCAAAATCATAGTAGTCATAGGAGAATTCGTTGGACTGAGAAGGGCCCACATGAATCATGG
Organism: Solanum clarkiae; assembly: GCA_011800125.2. Lineage (NCBI taxonomy): Eukaryota > Viridiplantae > Streptophyta > Magnoliopsida > Solanales > Solanaceae > Solanum > Solanum clarkiae. Next base: position 79,140 of record JAABOM020057500.1, on the reverse strand, counting down.
TTAGCTCATCTTAAGATATAGAAGGGCTAGTTGGTGCTGTAGAAATTGGTGCACCAATAGTAGCTGCGGCTAGAGGTTCTCCCTCCAATCTAGTCAATACCCTTAAAAGTAACTCCTGAATCGAGAGTCTAGTACCTAAGGCTGAAGATGATGGAATAGGGTATGTAGGCCCCTCTGGCATATACTCCAACTCAAGAGAAGCCGATCTAGTGTCCTCTGGATAGAGCTGCCCTTTTAGCATGTCCTCAATCCCTGGCCCTATAACAAGCCCAAACCTTGGGTAGTCATTGACAAACCTTCTACTAGGAGCATGAGAAGACCCTTAGCCTTGATGAAACTGTCCACTCTTGGGACTTCGGGACTTACCATCAAAACGGGCCCTCTCGGCCTCAATGCCCCTTCTCTTTCTCAACTTCTTCTCCTCCAATTGTTCGACAGAAGTCATAAGGCAAGACAAGTCCATGTCACCTACCAATATGGTGGCACGACATTCTTTATTCACCAAATCGGATACACCCATCACAAACTTATTCATTTCAAACCTTGGCTCGACTACTAATTATCAAGTATATTTGGAGAGTTGGTTGAAGTTGAGGACATACTCCCTCATGCTCATCGACCCTTGCTTCAAATTCATGAATTCCATTATTTTGGCCTCCCCTAGCTCAAGAAGGAAGACGGTTGAGGAAAGCCGCCTTAAGCTCTTCCGAAAGAATCACATGATTGACCCCCTTGTCTTCCTTCCATTGAGTATACAACATCCAGGCCACCCCCTTGAGTTGGTAAACCAAATCCCTTCTCTTCCAATCTAACACCCATAATCGACAACACTTTGTACACCTCATCAATAAACTATTGAGGGTCCTCATCCACTTCCGATCCACTAAACTTTGTTGGGTTCATCCTCATGAAATCCTTTACCCTAGATGTCGGAGCAGGAGCATGAGGGGCTTTGGCCCCTTGGTTGATTTGATTGGTCATGGCTTGAGCTTGCATGGCTATAACATCCCGAAAGTATTTATGAGTCAGTTATTCCTCGGGAGTGCAGGCGCTTCTTCCTCTTAGGATAGGAGTGATCTGGTATAGCAAAGAATATTCGTAAGAGGGGAAATCTTACCTTATTCCTATAGCATGACATAGATCAAGAAGAAGGAAAACATTTGCTAAAACGTCTCATAGCCTTTTACTCATAGTCACAGTGCACAACAATACCATGAATAAAACTCTAATAGATGCAGTGTGCTGGATGCCAAGGACCATTAACAACCTAGTACTCTGATACCATGTTTGTCATGACCCAAGCCCAGGGTGTAGACATGGCCCGACAAATGGGGAACCAAAAGGGACCCCAAACAAGCCTCTTAACATATTATTGCACATCCTTGACTGCAGAAGCAATTAATAAACAATAAGAGAACAAAACTAAGGGCAAAGGGATTAAGAGAATATTTCATAGCTTAAAACATACAAGAGTCAAGAGAATCAAAGCTCATAGCATCATTACATAACTTGTCCAACAACATCTCTTAACATACAATTGAGTGGGGGCCAAGATAGTTTTCCGAGCACACCTTTATAGTCAAAAGCATACAATAAGATAAAGCGAGTCTTTTCATAACATAAGATCAAAGGCATTGTCCCCAAAATTGAGGACTCACCCAAGCTTACTTGAAGATAGTACTGGCCCGTAAGGAGGAAGATGATCAAGTGGAGCTTCGCTTCCTATATGGTAACATCATGTAGGAATAGAGAATGCATAAGTGTGTTTATATGTACTAAGTATGTAGGATGCAATGCAACAAAAGATAGGCAACATAGTCGAAATGCATATTCGTAAGCAAGAGATAGTATATTAGCAACATAACATGCATGAACAACGCTTGAAATAAAATATGCTTATTTATAACATATTACATGTGTAATAAGCGACCATCTTTATAGAGTCCAAGGCCTACCCACCCCTTGGAAAGGCGATTTTAGGTATCAAACCTTCAATTAGTTGATGGTTGTCACACACTAACATCTATGGTGATTGAGGTATCAACCCCTACAATGGTTGATGGTTATCACACCCTACTATCCATGGTGATTGAGGTATCAAACCCTCGATTGGTTGATGGTTGTCATACCTTACCATTCATGGTGATAGAGGTATAGCACCCCCTCAACAAGGTGCGATCAACTTGCAACACTTTAGATTCCTTTCAAGCAAACAACTCATATACCCTTTCCTTTCATCATCATAAAGTCATTTAACTTATAAGTCATGTATTAGACCTTTAATAACTCAAGAATCCATAACTGGATATTTTATCAAATACTTGGCATGTATGTCATGCTTGTATAAAGCCATGAAATTCAAGATTGAAATCATACAAGAAAACTTGAAGTAAATCAAACTACCAACACTTGGTAATACGCGCATGCAATATACATTGAAACACTTTATCAAATCTCAAGATAGATCATACATTCATAGACCAAAACATGCTTAAACAGTCATACTTTTATGAAACCCTAACATAGTTCATAGTCAAATTCATATTTAGTAAGACCCGTAAGTAAATCAACTTAGAAACATACAATTTATATAAAAGGAAAGATTTGGGAACCATGGGTGAAAAGACCCAATAGTTGAAACTCACATACCTCAACTTATTCCTTGATGAAGATTAGATTTAGAACTTGAAGCTACAGTGAATTCCTGAAGATCTGAAATGAGTTTGGGACCATTGATATTGAGTGAAATATTTGGGGAATATCATATATAATATGGGGTTGAAAAATAACTAAGTATAGGTGCTTTTATGCACTGGGAGGATTAGGCCCAAGATCCAATGGCCTTGGATAGAACAGGTAAAACTGAAGTATAAATAACATTGATCCATACCCTGGCTGCGTCGCACCAGGGGCACGGATCGATTCTAGAAATTGATTTTTTTTGGAATTTCAAATTTTGATACGCTTTCTCTAAGATTAGGGTTAGACCCATTTCCCACTCAATTTTGCCCCCAATCACGGATATGGTGTCAGATTTTTGATATTATACACGGATTTTTAGATATTGGAAATTATGATTATGGCACTTCTGAGGTGCATTTTTGGGGTCATTTTATTTTCAATCTTCTTTTGCTTTTTCAACTCATAATAAGGCATCTTTTTCTCTTTTTCTCTAACCCGATACATGACTTTCTATTCTTTCTTCTATTCCCAACTCCTAACCTCATTTTTGCTATTATACCACAACATAGGTCACCCTCAACTTAGGCTTTTAGCCTGAGGTGAAGTGCACAATATCTCAATCCCCAAACCAGGGCCACTTTTGGTAGCCATCTCAACTTAGGCTTTTTGCCTCAATCCAGGTTCACAATTTTCAAGGATAGATTAGGGCCAATATCAAGGTATTTCACTTGATAATGTTAGGCTAGCTAGGTATTAAGAAAGAAAATGTGCATGTAGGGCTCAAACATTTGGAACAAGTGGTAAACTGTATCACTCGGTGGTTTATTTAGGAAAAACTGGACTGAATCAAAGAACAATTGCTTAAGATCCCTTCCTAATCCATATAATCTCTAGTCCAACTCAGAGTAATAGGGGAAGTTATGAATTAGTACACAATGCATGAACACAACAAATTTAGCTCACAGGCACATCGTATTGGATACATAGCTAGCATAGACTCACAGATCATTCTTCAAGTGTCAATTCGCCTTCACTTAGTCAGAACAAACATTGCCAGACCATTCAAACATGACTAATCACAAAATAACTACTAATCAACACACATTTTCAAGGGTACCAATGTAACATCCCACATCTTACAATACTAGTACTATGGAAATGAAACATGATATTGCTTTGTTAAATTAGTGCCAATTTTTAAAAGTGCTTGAATCTCAAATTAGAGGGTGATATGTATGTCTAACACTGAAGAGGGTCGAGTGAAAATAAGTTTTAAGTCAAATTGAGGAGATCACGATCTTAAACAAGGTGAAGAAGTGAGGTGCTTGTAGGACTTAGGAAGCTAGCAGGTGAGTCACCTACTTGCTTAGCTTAAATTTTCTAGCTAAATGGAGACGAGGCCCAATGTCGAATTTGTCAAAGTCCGATAATGAATAAAGTCTGTGTTAAGAGGATAACTTTAGCCTATGTTTTACCATTGTAAATGGATAATACTTACAGCCCAAGATGAATAATAAAAGGACCCAAGTACATCACAACCCGCTTGACTAATTTCTCCCAAACTAAGTGAACGAATTAGTAAAATGGGCAGCGAAGGCCCATCTACTTTGAGACCCATTTAGGCCCAAGTATGTGAGCAAGCTGCTATATCACAAGCTTATTGATATAAGTTAATATGTGGTAAAAATTTCAAGTGAAAGTCGGCCAAAGAGAACCTTTAAAAGGGCTCAAAAGTATCCCCTAAAATCATTTCACATTGGAACAAATTTTTATCTTCCTAAAGACTCTTATTTTTCTCTTTACTTCACTTCACAAGGTAGCCAATACAACCCTCTAGGGTTCTTGAAGGAAACATTAATTTGAATCCTAAGGTAAGTGAAAATATACATGTATTTTTTATACTTATCCCATGATAAACAAGAAGTATATGCTAGTTATGCTTGTACTGGAAATTGGGACAGCATGTGTCCTAAGGATTGTTGTGAACTTTTCTTGTTATTCAAGAGGATTTTCTCTTCTTGAATGGATGAATTATAAATTAAGACTTATGTTTTTAACTAGCTTTAATTTTTAAGTGATGTAACTAAGCTGCTGCACAACTTTTACAGTCCATAAAAGTGAGTTCTTATGGGATATCACAACTGTGTTCTTAGTATGAACTTGTGGGCTGATGAATGGAAGGCTATTGCCTCACGTCCTTCATGGCTACTTTGGTACTATTGTAAGACTATTTTGAGGTTTTTTTATGTATAGATGTGTTAAGGACAGTTTGGGTAAGTTGAAACAGGTTCGGGATTGTCGACGTCAAAATGTAGGAAAGGGATATAACGTTATGCCGCCTATTTATATGTTGCGTAAAATTGTTATGTGTTGTGCTTTGTGGGCTGTTGTGAGACTTTTATGGCACTAAAATAGTCTACACATTATATGTATATGAGAATGTGTATTAGAAAATACAATTAGAGGTGGAAAGGTTGAAAGAATACGCTCTGGTTTATAATTATATGCTTGCTGCCTGTATGTTGTTTTTTTATGAGATTGGGCTGCCAAGATGTATCTATTGGCTTCTAATGCTAGTTTTATCACCTACTATGTTATAGACAATTATTTGGAGGAAGGAAATGTTATCTCGAGGTAATAGCGAGGTCGTATAGCGAGGTATGTAAGGATACTCAATTTCGTATTACTTGGAATGAAATCTAGATTCTTCCTTAGCACATAAAAGCACTTACCAACTCCAACACAACTATTAACTGTGTCTCCACTCTTTCACATGTTCATATGCTCCCATTCATAGTCACCTTCAAATCTGCATACATACATGGAAACCAAGTTACATGTGTTCTTATTGCTAATTAAAGTTCACGAGTAGTGTAACGTACTCTTCTCAGTGTCATATTGTCTTGTATGATTACCTACATGTCACATGCTACATATAATTCACTACAGCTCCAATATTGTTACCACCAAAAGAATCATCTCAAAGGTAATTGAAAGGTAAAATTTATTGCTTATTGATGGGTGGTAACCCGAGGGATGGAAGAATCACCTAGCCATTGTCGATCCTATCATGGGGGTAACACAAGGGGTTAAAGGAAAAGCCTAGCCAGGATCGATTTCAATATAGATTTACCACTAATCTATTGGTAATTTGTATTACATGTTGTGCACAGACTATGCAGTAAACGTAAAGAAATAAAAGAACATAAAGTGCATGATCCCATAGTATAACTAAGGGGTGGTCTCTTATCCTACACAAGTGCATAGTTTCATTTGAGTTGTTACTTCATATACAGTATTTCCTACCTTACCTATTCAGTATATTATCTCGTACTGACGTCCCTTGCAAGGGACCTGCCTTTCATGCTGCAGGTACAGGTGCTAGTAGATCTCCCCAGTAGGAGTACAGGATATCCAGCTGCTGTTACCAAGCTCTAGGTTGCTTCGGAGCTTTGTGTGTCTAAAGCTTATATTTTTTTACTGCATAGTTAGTTGAGGCGGGGTCTGTCCCGACCCTTATCAGATACTTTTCCTTATCTAGAGGCTTTCTAGACTATGTAAATTAAAGTGTGTTCATGTCTCATACTCTAGACATTGTGGCCCCAACGGCCTAGCCATATGCATTTCCTTTTGGCTTGTTATTATTGTTTACTTTCTTAAAGGCATGTTGAATGTAGAAATCCCTTATAATACGTATAGAAAGCGCATAGATATAGGTTGGTTCTCCGGGGCCTTATTGGCAACAGGTGTCAGTCCGCCTTAATGGGACTTTGGACGTAACAACCAATTTTTCAAAAAAATATCATAAACCATCAAAAGAATGTACATGCCAAGAGTTTAATCACCATATACCACAAAAATTATCTACAACATCTAAAACATACCAATTCAACATAAAAAAATCCACGAGCACAAGAACATAGGCAAGAAAACCTTGGGATATCAAAAACTGGGATAGTTTTGGAGTAAATGCTACTTATACTTCACTCTAGTCCGTAACTACCCACGTCCCCTCGAAAAACATGTACTTTGTCCACAATGTACAAAAACAAAAATAAATTAAGCATAACAGGTATACCTTGGGTTGCCAACGCCTGGTGTATTGTCGCGGCATGACATGGATGGTGTGCTTCTTTATATCTCTTCAAAGTCCCACTCTTCCTCCGTATTGATCTCCTCTCTAACTCCCATGTAAAGCTTGACTCTTTGACCATTCACTTTGAAAGTTCCTCCATCTCATTTCTCAAATTCGATGGCACCATGACTGAAGATGCGTGTTATTCGGAAGGGCCCTTTCCATTTAGATTTGAGCTTTCATAGGAAGAACTTAAATCTAGAATTTTCGAGCAACACCAAGTCCCCTAGTGCAAACTAACGACATTTAATGTGATGATCGTGTTGAAATTTCATTTGTTACTTATACAATGCCAAGCACTCGTACTCCGTTAACTAAAATTCATCAAGCTCATTAACATGAGTCAACCTAGATTGTGCGGCATCATGCCAATCAAGATTCAACTTCTTTAAGGCCCACATTGCACAACTGGCAAATGACATGCCTTCTCAAAGACAAGTTGGTAGGGAGAGAAGCCAATAGGAGTTTTAAATGAAGTCTGGTACGCCCATAATGCATTATCAAGCTTCCTTGACCAATCTGTTCGATTTGCATTAATCTGCTGATTTCCTTGTTAGATACCTCTACCAATCCACTTGTTTGAGGGTGATAGGGTGCTGCCACCTGGTGTTTTACCCCATACTTTTCAAAGAGTGCTTTAAAGATCCTGTTGCAAAAGTGAGAACCTCCATCATTGATGATAGCTCGAGGAGTGCCAAATCTGGAGAAGATGTTCTTTTTGAGGAATGCTGTGACACTTTAACCTTCACTGTTAGGTAGAGCACCGCCTCCACCCACTTGGAGACATAATTCACAGCTACTAAGATATACTTGTTCCCATGCGAGCCAATGACTGGTCCCATGAAATCTATCCCCCAAATATCAAACAACTCAATTATGAAAATAGTATTTGGAGGGAGCTCATGTTTGCATGTGACTCCACCTTCTCTTTGGCACCTATCACAAGCTTTGGCATAATCATGAGCATCTTGGTGGATTGTGGGAAAATAATACCCACACTGCAAAATCTTATGGGTTGTTTGAATCCCACTATGGTGCCCACCCAGAAGTAATGAGTGACAAGCTTCAAGTATGCTCATCATTCCCACCTCAAAGACACACTGACATATAATCCCATCAACACACACACGGAATAAGCATGGGTCATCCCAAAAGAACATCCTCACATCATGCATAAATTTCCATCTTTGATGTGTGTTCAAGGTAGAAGGTACAATGTTACTCACCAAATAATTTGCATAATATGTGAACCAAGGTGTAGGATCATATGATGCCACCAACACTCTTTCATCAGGAAAGGAGTCATTAATCTCAATACAATCATCAAACTCCATCATTGCTCCATCCTCCATTTTAGATAGGTGATGGGCAACTTGGTTTTCTAACCCTTTTTTGTCAATAACATCGAAGTTGAACTCTTGTAACAGAAGTACCCATCCTATCAATCTTGGCTTCGCATCCTTTTTAGCCATCAAATACTTCAGTGCTCAGTGGTCTGGGTGCACTATTACTTTTGCTCCCAATAAATATTACCAAAACTTTTCGAATTCGAAGACCAATACAAGCAACACTTGCTCTATGATAGAGAAATTCTTATGTGATGTGATTAGGACTTAGCCAGCGTAGTATATGTGATATAAGACTTTCTCTTTGTGATGTCCCAAAACCACACCTAATGCAAACTCATTGGCATTACACATTATTTCAAATGGCTTGGACCAATCAGGAGCTACAATAATTGGTGTTGAGATCAACGTCTTTTGTGATTTATCAAAGTCTTGTATGCATGCACCATCAAACACAAACTTGGCATCCTTCTCCAACAATTTACATAATAGATGTGAGATTTTGGAAAAGTCTTTTATGAACCATCTATAAAACGCTGCATGCCCCAAGAAACTTCTGACACCATTTACTGAGATGGGTGGTGGAAGCTTCTCAATTACCTCAATCTTAGGTATGTTGACATCAATGCCTTTACCCAAGATTCTATGGCCCAACACAATACCTTCTTTAACCATAAAATGGCATTTATCCCAATTTAGTACCAAGTGACTTTCCACACATTTTTGCAAAACATCATGCAAGTTCTCCAAGCAATCCTCAAATAAGTGTCCAACCACATGAAATCATCCATGAATACCTTAATAGTGCTTTCCACCATATTCGAGAAAATAGACATCATGCAGCTTTGGAATATAGTTGGGGATTTACACAATCCAAATGGCATCCTTTTAAATATGAATGTACCATATGGGCATGTGAAAGTGGTTTTCTCTTGATCTTCTGGAGCAATAATGATCTGATTATATCCAACATACCTATCAAGGAAACAGTACCGTCCTTTTTCTACAAGTCTATCGAGCATCTAATCCGTGAATGCCATAGGAAAATGATCTTTCTTTATTGAGACATTGAGTTGTCTGTAGTCCATACATAACCTCCATCCGATGATTGGCCACATAGGAATCAATTCATTTTTAGCATTGGGCACCACTGTGATACCCCTTTTTTCTGGAACACACTGTACTGGACTCATCCATTCACTGTTGGCAATTGGGTAGATTACTCTTGCATCTAACCACCTCTTACATAGGAGGGTTCAGATGCCTTTGATACTCTATGCTAGGCTTGTAGTATTTAACTAACTGGATTTTTGAGTGCATGTCCCTAGAGAAAAACCAATGATATCTATGATAGCCCACCCAATAGCTCTTTTAAATTGCTTGAGTACTTACACAAGGGTATCAGCTTTTCCTTAACTCAAGTCTGCGGCAACAATGACTGGTAATGTATTGTTCTCTCCTAAGAATGCATACTTCAAATGCAATGGAAGTGCTTTCAACTCCAACACCAGTGGCATCTCTATAGAAGGTTTTATGGGTGGCTTATCCTGGTTATTCAAGTCTAGCTCTAACTTGGTCTGACGTCTAAGGCCAAATGACAAACAAAGAGCATTTACTATCTCCTTATAATCTGGGATACTATTACTATCAAATTTCATCAAGATTGCCTCCAAGGTGTCAACTCCTAGTCGTAGCTCAATAGGTACTTCTGACTCATCATCATCATCAATAGTTTCAATCACCAAAACTACCCTCAGATCACAGTTCTTCCTTTATTGTTGACAAACATGAAACACGACCTCTTCTTACCCAAATCTAAATATGAGTAGCCCTTTCTCCATATCAACTAGAGTGCAATCTGTAGCTAAGAAAGGCCTTCCCAAAAGAATAAGAACTACAAAATCAACCTCACAATCAAGTATAATAAAATTTGCAGGAAATACAAATTTGTCTACCTTTACCAACACATCATAAAGTACTCCCATGGGTTTCTTGACTGTTCTATCTTCCATTAGTAATTGCATTTCTGCTAGATTTGGAATTCCCAATATGAGTTTCTTGAAGATGGCCAGCGGTACCAAGTTGATGCTAGCACCCGAATCACAAAGTGCTTCAGCAAATTATACCTCTCTGATAGTGCATGGTATAGTGAAAGCAACTAGGTCATCACGCTTTTAGACCAATGAATTGGTGGTGATAGCAGTACAATGCTGAAAATCATGGGAAAGAGCTTGAGTCACCATCCGCTTCTTTGAGACCAAGTCCTTTACGTACCTTGCATAACCTGGCATCTTCTCTAAGGCTTCAATCAAAGGGACGTTCACTGATATTTTCTTGAGTATTGATAGGAAGTGCTCGAGCTTGCTCTCCTCTTTCCTCTTCTTGATTCTTTGAGGAAAAGGGGTAGGAGGTCCTGGGAAGGTCTTATACTTCCTTCTTCTCTCACCCTCTTCAACGAACCCATTCTTCACATCATTATCTCTCTCGGCTACACCCCTCCTCATGCTTTGTTTCTCATGCACATTTTCTACTTCGGCCGGCATGAAAGGATCAATGGTACTTTTACCTCCCCTAATTGTAATTTCCATACAATGTCCCTCATTCTTAGGGTTTTAGACTGTGTTGCTCGGCGAAGTACCCTTTTGGTGTTGATTCACTTGAAGGGAAACTTGACCAAATTGTTGTTCGAATTATTTGATGGCTATCGAGTAAGACCCAATCTTTTGGTTGATGCTTGAGATATTTGATTTCATCCCTTTCAAAGTCTCATCTTGGTTCTCCACTTTATTTAACAATTTTTCAAGCATATCCTATCTCTCTCAAAATAACAACCATGGTTATCTCTATGTGGACCCTCTCGATTATAGTTTTGACCTTGACTATCAAAACCTTGATGCCAATAGTACGAATTGCACCCTTGGGCATTGTTCCAAAAACCCACCATTTGATCTTTAACAAAGCAAGCATCTTCGTCATAATCTAACTCACTATACATGGGTGATCTTGGAGGTTGGTGGACTACCACATGAACACTTTTACGAGTTTGCTTCACCACCAAGTTCACGCTAGTCCAGAGTTGAGCAAGTTGTTGTATGATCTCATCAATGATTTTTGCTTTCTCTGAACTACTAGTCACCACACAGGAGCTCCTTATAGTAGCTCTCTCCCTTCGGCCCCATTCTCTATTTTTCTTCACTACTTGCTCCATACTTTCTGCTATCCTTGTGAATAGTTTGTCTAAGAACATGCCTCTTATGATTGTATCGGCACACGCTTGACTATTATCATCAAGAGTCTGATCGAAAATTTTCACTAAGGCATCATCCACGATCTTATCGGTCGGAGTCATTCTCAAACATTTGGTGAACATTTCCAAGGTTGTACTAATAAAATCACTTATCAGTTGCTCAAAGTTATTGATTTGGTCCTTGTGTTTGAGCTTTTTAGACCTTGAAAAATATCGCTTTGAGAAGGCTCTTCGCAATTCTTTCCAACTAATGAGTGAGCTCTGTGGGAGTTTTGATAACCATATTGTTGCATTTTCCGGTAAGAGATAAAGCAAACACACGTAACCCAACAACATCCATAAAGAGATTCTTTGTACCCATCACACTTTCACACACAAATGCAACATTATGAAGATGACTGTAAGGATCCTCAGTAGGTAACCCTACAAACAAACTATGGTTCTGAAGCATTTGGAGTAATCTACATGACACTGTGAACTTAGTGTCTGCTGGTAGTTGTGGGAACACTATAGCCCCTATGACATCCATGGCCACAAGGTTCAACCGATATTGATTCCAACCATATGCATTCTAGTTGAAATCCCTATGGCGTGGCCTATTTTCCCTTGGTGGTGGATTCTCCTCTCTACCTGCATTATCATCATGTCGATCCATGGCTTCATCAACCGCAATATCCATGTTTGCTTGGGCCATTCTCTTTGCAACACATTAGATATTAAGATTAATTGGAGCTAAGGGTCCACCTTGGCTCCTTATGTTGGGAATACACCTACTACACCCTGCAAAAGAAACTAAACAACAAAAATAAGAACAAAAGTAAAATACAAGTGAACTAAGCAATCAACACTTGAATTAACTACTAGTGATTCAAGTGAAAACCTTACTGTGTATTCCTCGGCAACAGCGCCATTAATTTTGATCACGCTCAAACTTTACCTCTCAGTTTGAGGATAAGGCGATCGTTGTCAAATATAAAACCTAATCATATGTTTGGGTCAAATCCCAAGGGAATATGGTGTTTTGCCACATTGATTCACAAACAATCATTTCAAGCATCAAATAACTCTATTCTGAATATAAAGGAGGGGGATTGTAGTGATATGTAGTAAAATAAAATTATACTAATAAAGTAAAGAGACAATCAAATTGGAGAGCAACATGGGACATTGTGTTCCTCATGATTCACTAACTCAAGCACCCTTGATAACACAATCTAAATTAGGACATTGCATGCAGGACGGTAACTTAGGTTCTTCAAACCCATAGGCAAAGGTGAAGGTTGGATTTCACTATGACGTTTGGCCGACTACCGTAATGTGCCAAACTAACCGATACCTATTTTCCCAGTCCACCTCTTCTTGGGCAGGTTTTGTTAATTAGATGAGAACACATCAATTGAATTTTGTCACTAATTTCCTTTTCCTATTCATCACTACCTTGATTGGAATAATGACACTAGGCGGGGTTTAATGTTGGCCACCATTAAACAACAAGAAAAATGAAAGAAAATGGATAACACATGAAAATACAAAACTCAAGAAGTGTAAATAATCTGGGTCATTAATCTAGCTACTCATGGTTCCCACAACACCCAAGTTGTGGAGGTTTGGTTACTCATGTCTTGGGCAAAAAAACAAACAGTGAATGAAATACATATAGTTGAGAAATTACCCAAGAAGAATGAAGAATAATAAAACCACCTTTGTGTTTGGATTCACATGCTTGAATGATGAAGTTAGTCTACAAGTGATCCCAAATCTCCAAATTGAGTCTCCAAAGTAAAACCCTAAATTTCTACTCTAAAACCCTATAATATTCAAAGAACTATGAGCTTCTCTCTCTAAAAATATCTTAAAACTGCAGTAGACACTTCAAAAACCCTAACATATAATATTTCTACTATTTACAAGAAGGTCCTTCAAATAATTAGAAAAATTTGTTCAAAAGCTTGTACGCCTCGTAGGGTAACCTACGAGCCGTAATCGGGCTTTCATGGTTAGCACTTGACATTTTGGATTTAATTGCTAAGATCCACCTCTACAAGTCGTAGTATCGTATATGACTTGTAGTGCTTTCTCGTAGTCCACCCTTGCATTTCTTGGTCAAATTTTTAATCAACACTATTAAGCGCTACAGGCCTTCTTCTATGAGTCATAGTGAGGAAAATGACTCGTATCCTGAGCTCGTATGGCTGAACTTCAAATTCTCAGATTTTGATTTTGGAGACTATTAATTGCTACGATCATCCCCTACGTTTTGTAGCTTAGGCTACAACTCGTAGTGGGTCTCGTAGATCTTCAAAAGTTAACAAAATCGAAAACTTTTCCCAAAATCAAGCCAACCTATATTTTCTGCAAAAATAAACACAAAAACACATAAGAACATAAAAACTCACATTGAGAACACACAAAATCCCTTGTATTATGCACCAAATGTGTTGTATTTTGATAGCATATAAGTGAATCCTCAATTTTGAGGACAATATCTACTTATTTCATGCTATATTGACACTCTCTCTTGTGTTGGATACTTATTGTTATGAGGCTGAGCCCGAGAAGTGTCTTAACCCTCGATTCGTTCCAAGTTAGAGGTATTGTTGGACACTACGATGTATTTATGCTATGAGCTTGACTATTTTATGCTTTTGTGATTATCAAAGACTCCTCTTTGTCCCATTTCCCCTTTTAATTATATCACTTATGGATGATTATTTGCTTTCGCATCTATGTATAAGCGAATGATATACTAAGAGGCTTGTTTGGGGTCCTTCTGGTTCCCATTTTCCATGTCAGGTCTAGGCCTTAGGCTTGGGTTATGACACCATACTTGTTTCGCGTATGTGCAGATGGGATTATTCGTGATGCGTCCTTAAGATAGAGATGATGAGTATCCCAGTGGCATGCCATTCATCTCTAGTATGTGGACATCATAGTGGAGTTTGGACAACTCATAAGATTTTGCAATGTGGCTATAATTGGCCAATCATCCACCAAGATGCCCACAACTATGCCAAAGCATATGACAGTTGTCAAAGAGAAGGCCGTGTATCCCATAAATATGAGCTTCATCTAAACCCTATTATGGTGATTGTATTATTTGATATATGGTGAATAGATTTCATGGGTGCATTTATTAGCTTGGATGTGAACAAATATATCTTAGTGGTTGTGAATTATTTATCAAAATGGGTAAGGCAGTCGCTCTCCCCAATAATGAAGGTAAAAGTGTCACAACATTTTTGAAAAGAAACATCTCAAGGTTTAGCGTGCCTCGAACGGTGATTAGTGATGGAGGTTCCTATTTCTACAACAGATTATTCAAGGCTCTGATTTAAAAATAAGAAGTAAAGCATCGAATGGCAACACCCTACCATCCTCAGATAAATGGGCAATTGGAGGTGTCTAATAAGGAAATCAAGTAGATTCTATCTAACACTGTAAATGCAAACTAGACAGATTGGTCGTGAAAAATTGATGATGGATAATGGGCATATCGGATTGCATTTAAGTCCCCAATAGGCATATCTCCTTACCATCTTATCTTCTAATAAGCTTGTCACTTGCTAGTGGAGCTTGAGCACAAGGTGATGTGGGCACTCAAAAAGTTGAATCTGGACTAGAATGATGCAGCAAATTCTTGGCTGAGTTAAGTCAATGACCTTGATGAGTTTTTGAAGGCATATGAGAGCTCATCCCTATATAAATAAAGGATGAAGCTTGAACATTATAATCGCATAGAGAACTACCAATTTGCACCAAGGGACTTAGTGCTGCTATATAATTCAAAGCTAATGTTATTCCCTGGGAAGCTCAAGTCCAGATGGTTGGGACCTTTTAGAATATCACATGTCTTTGACCATGGATATGTCGAGTTAGAAAAGAAAAATGGTGCAAAGTTCAAAATGAATAGCTAAATAGTCAAACTGTAACTTGGCAACGTTGAAGAAGTAAAAACTGTGGAAGCATGGACACTTGGTAAGGTCTGATTACCCAAGGTGTCCACATCGTGACACAGCAATAAAACAAGCATTGATTTTTGAGAGGCAATCCAAGGTATAGATTGGTGCTTAAGCGCCTAGGTATGTTCCTTTTTACCCAAGAAATTTATTAGATTATTTCATACATTGAGGATAATGTAAGCCTTTTTCAATGAATTGTGGGTAGTTATAGGTCTCAGTGAAGTCTGAGTTATCATGGCCTATAGCTATCGCAAATTTTGAATCCTGCGCATTTTTTTCCTATGTTCTTTTTCCCCAAAGGATATTTATTTTCTGTTGAACGGGCATATTTAGGATGTGTAAGTAGTATCAGCAGCCTATAGTAGTGATATCTATGGCATATGTTTGTTTGTCTGTGAAAAATTATACCCACCAAAATTGTGATAATTATTTTTTATAGTAGTCGTGCATGTTTGATTGTTTGACAGTGCTTGTTCTAATAAATGAGGATAAATTATAATGAAAAGCATGATATGAGAGTCTTTGTTGATAGTGTAAGCAATGTCATATGTGTGAGAGCTTTCGTTTAAAAATTCATATGATATGTTTTAATCTAGAACTTGCTATGTTACTCTGAATTATACTGTAGCTTGGTTGGTTAGGAAAGGATCTTGGGTCATTATTCATATTAGTCCACTTAGCCAAAATAACCGACCAAATGTTTACACATGCCCTTTTCTTTGTAAAAACATAAGTTGCCTAGACTTGTTAGATGTAAAATCCTGAAATTCACCCTGGTCCTTCCTTGAACATTTTGCACCTTGACTATGGCGAAAAGCATAAGTTGAGGCTGGCTACCAAAAGTGGCCCTAGTTCCGAGATAAGATATTGTGCACCTCGACTCAGGCCAAAAGTCTACATTGAGAGTTTCTAGTGTAAGGGTAAATACACAAATCAAGAACGGTTGGCATAATTGTTGGGTTAAGTGTATAGAAGTTACAATACTCTTTACGGGCCATGGAAAATTTCATGAGATGTAGAGAACTATCATAAAAAAATCGGGTGAAGGAGGATTTTTTGAAGTTGAGTCTACGAACATGCAGATAAGTCATAAAATTTTCTATGAGTAATAGACCATGTGTCGTACCCTGAGGATCAGAAAGTGGGGAGTTGTTAAAATGTTATCAGACAAAACCCTCCACGGTATGTAAAACTTTATACGGCCGGGAGATGAGTTTAATAGAAGACAACCCCAAAATTCCTAAAGGAATCCATGAAGCCCTGACTACAACCTGTAAAACTTCATACGGCCCGTAAAAGTTGTCCGTAGAGTCTGCCGACCCATTTTTCCTATTTCATTTTGGTTTTGTATTTTAAATACTATATATAGGTTTTTTTTCCTATTGAATAGTAGAGAACAATTCATAACTTCAGAGAGTGATTGTGATACACTTGTGAAAGATTATTTTGTGTTCTCTGATTCAAACTTGTGGTTCTTGACAAAGAGCTTTAATTTCTTTTTCTTAATTCTATTGTGCAAGTGCTCAACTATGCTCTTCAAAATCATGATTCTTGCATCTATACTTCTAATGAGTACCTAAATCCACAACTAGGGTTATGGGAACCATGAAGAACTAATAAGGTAAAATGGGATAGTTCATAATTCATGGAAAGTGTGCATGCATGTATTAATTAATTCTCTTTGGTGTGAATGCTTTTAGTTAGTTTCCAATGTTAGAACTCACCTAGTGTTACTGACTAGATCAAGGTAGTACTAAATAGGAAAAGATATTGATTAATAGGATTTGATTGATATTTCTCATCTAATCAACCAAATTGGATCAAGGGGAGGTTGTACTGGAATAATAGGTCAGAGTTAGTAATGTCACACTATGGGGATGGATCAAATCACGCAGTGAAATTTTTCTCTCGCCTTAATCAAAGGGTTTAGTAAACTTAACTTACTGTTCTGTGTGCTACATATTAGAAAATAATTCAATTATCTGGTAATACAAAGTTAGGGAGTCATGGGGAACACAATACCCTAGTAATTCTTCATACTAATTTAACACTTGTCATAGTCTAGGATTTCTTTGCATAGTTTTTACAAACCCCCGCCCCCCATCTTTGGGAGATAAGTAGGTTAACCCACACTAACTGCTTGAAAGTTCTCTAAGGTAGACCTATTCCATATGGGATCGACCCTAACCTTAGTTAGGTTACATATCTTGGCAATGATCATTTTAACCTTCATAAAGGAGGTGTAGATTGGGAGAGATTAGTTGCCCTATTTCTATCTTGCATAAAGTGATTCTATGTGACTTAATTGAGCTTTTCATGGTAGACTTTGATATGATCTTGGGGATGGATTGCTTGCAAACATTTTATACCACCATTGACTGTAGAACTCATAGGGTTGAAATTCAATTACCTAATGAGCCAATTCTGTAATGGGGGGTAGTAACTCTTCATGCAGGGGTCGATTAATTTCTTTTGTATAGGACTACAAAATAATTTTCAAGGGGTGCATCTACCACTTGGTGAGGATCAAAGATATCTCTTCCAAAGTTCCTTCTCTTGAGCCATTGCCCATAGTGAGTTCCTTGAGGTCTTTCTAGATGAGTTACTGGGTGTCCCTCTCGAGGGAGATAGATTTTGTTATGGATCTTCTACTCGATACTCAGCCTATCTCAATCCCTCCTTATAGAATAGATTTCGCATAATTGAAGGAGTTGAAGGAGCAACAAAAGGATTTATCAGAGAAGGGTTTCATTAGACCCAATCAGTCTCTATGGGGTTCCCCCATGTTATTTGTAAGGAAGAAGGATGGGTCGCTTAGTATGTGCATTGACTAGAAACAACTCAATAAGGTCACCATCAAGAACAAGTATCTCCTCCCAAGGATAGATGATTTTTTTTATCAACTACAAGGGGCTACTCATTTCTACAAAATTGATTTGAGATCCAATTGTCACCAATTGAGGGTGAGAGAAAGTGACATCGATGAGACAACATTTTGGACTAGGTATGGTCATTTTATATTTTTGGTGATGTCGTTTGGCCTCATTGATGTACTGATGATATTTATGCACCTCATGCATAGGGTGTTCAAGCCTTACCTCAAAATGTCTATTATGGTGCTTATTGATGAAACCCTTATCTATTCCCGAGGTAAGCAAAAGCACGAGGAGCACTTGAGGGTAGTACTGCAAATCATGAGAGAACAGGAGCTTTATGTTAAATTTGACAAGTGCGAGTTTTAGCTAGATGAGGTTGCCTTCATTGGGCATGTGGTATATAGAGAGGGCATCAAGATTGATCCTAAGAAGAGAGAAGCAGTGAGAAACTGGCCAAGGCCTTTGATTCCTATTGACATAAGGGGTTTCTTTGGTCTAGCCAGTTACTATAGACAGTTTGTGCAAGACTTCTCCACTATCTTGTCTGCACTCACCAAGCTAACTCAAAATAAGACTAAGTTTGTATGGATAGATGAGTGTGAGAGGAGTCTCCAGACATTAAAGGATCAGCTGACTTCAGCCCTCATATTAGCATTAACATAAGGGAATGATGGTTTCTTAGTGTATTGTGATGCATTAAGGATTGGGTTGGATTGTATGTTAATGCAAAATGTAAAGTGATTTCCTATGCTTCAATGAACTTAAAAGTGCATGAGAAGAATTATTCAACTCATAACCTTGAACTTGCGGCACTAGTGTTTGCCTAAAAGATTTAGCGGCATTACTTGTACAGAGACGATGTGGAGATTTTCACCGACCACAAGAGTCTCCAACATGTGTTCACCCAAAAGGATATCAACTCGAGGTAACAGAGGTGGTTAGAGCTACTCAAAGATTATGATGTGAGTCTAAAGTATTTGTACTCGATATGAGTGATAGTAGACCGCATGACGAAGTCAGCTCATTTTGCACTAATCAAGACTACATTTAGTGTTGAGGACTATGCCCGCTTATATATCTGACAGTTGGTGAGATTGCATAGGATTCTAATTTTCCATTATATTGAATTGTGGTGTTCAATTCACTTCTCACTTTTCAAAATCTTTTCAAAGAGTACTTTGCACTAGGGTGAAGTTGAGTACGAGCGTTTATCCCCAAACTGATGGGCAAGCTAAGAGCACTATTTAAACGTTGCAAGATATGTTGAAAGCTTGTGTTTTGGAATTCAAGGGGAGTTGAGATGAACATTTGTCACTTATTGAGTTCGACTATAAGAATAGCTTCCATGCAAGTATTGAGATGGCACCATTTAAAGCGTTATATGGTATATGATATAGATCGCCCATAGGGTGGTTCAAAGTCAGTGTAGTGGCTTTAATAGCACTAGACCTGGTGATGAATGCTAAGGAGAAAATCAAAAGCATAAGGGAAAAATTACAAATAGCCCAAAGCCGACAGAAGTCCTACTTTGATGTGAGGAAAAAGGTAGTTGAATTCCAAGATAGTGATTGGGTCAATTTGAAGGTGTCACCAATGAAAGGTGTTGTCTGGTTTGGTAAGAGAGGGAAATGGAGTGCTAGATATATGGGACCCTACAAGGTGGTGATAATATTGGGGAAAGTAGCACATAAGTTGGATCTAAGCTATGAGTTGCACTTGACTCATCCAGTCTTCCACGTGTGGATTTTGACGAAATTCATAGGTGAGCTTATGTCACCCAAGGTAAACCTCTTTTTTGAAGGCTAAATTGGTCCCTATCAATATATAACCTAACTAGGGTTAGGGTCAAATCCAATAGAGAATATGGCAGACTTAGAGTAAGTTGTTCGAGTTAAGTAACCTACTTATCTTCCAAAATGGGGGGAGGGGGTTGTAATTTGCAGAAAGTAAACCTAAACTAGAAAAAGTGTTGTGAAACCAATGAGAAGTGTACCTAGAGTATTGTGTCCCGTGATTTCCTAACTTGGTATTACTAGATGAGTATAATCTTTTCTAGTGTGTTGCATGCAGAACGGTAAGTTAAGTTTACAAAACCCTTTAATCCAGGGAAGAGGTAGGTTTCACTATGTGATTTGATCCATCCCATAGTATGACATTACTAACCCTTATCTATTGTCCCAATAACACTCCACTTGATCTAGTTTGGTTGATTAGACAAGAAGAAATCAATCGAATCTTGTTAATTAATCTCTTTTTCCATTCATTAATACCTTGATTCAGTCAGTAAGAACTATGCAAGTTCTGATGTTGGCCACAATTAAAAATCAATCAAAACAAAGAGAATTAATTAATACATGTATGCACACTTTCAAAGAATTATGAATTATCTGATTTTACCTTGTTATTTCTTTATAGTTCCATAAACCTAGTTGTGAATTTAGCTATGCATAAGCATTGTAGATGAAAGAATCATGATATGGAATAACATAATTAAGAACTCAAAATGATGAATTAAAGAACAAGAAATCCCAACTTTTCATAAGAAATCACAACATATTGATTAAAATCACAAAGTTGTGTTCCAAGTGTTTCTAAGCATTTCTCTCTATGTTTGTGGTCATTCTCCTTCTTTTTTGTCTAAAAATAAACGTAAAAAAACCTATTTATAAGGACTAAAATACAATTCCAATATAAAATAGCAAAAGTAGATTTGGCAGGCAATACAGGCAGGGTTACAGGTCGTACTAAGTTTTATGGCCCATACTAGGGTTTCGTGATCTTCACTCCTAACAAATAGCCACAGCTTCTATGAGACCTTTCAATGGGCCATATTTAGACTTATGGTCGAGATAAGGTTTTATCTGATGACTTTCTAGAAAATCCCAACTTCTGATCATCAGGGTACGAAACCAGATCTACGACTCGTACAAATTTCCACTGCTCGTCTGACAGTTTGTAGATGCAACTTCAAAAAATTAGCCCTTCGCTGAATTTCAACTATGAACACACTCTACGACTCATGGAAATGTCCATGGCCCATAGATGCTTCATACATCAACAAATATTGCAGCAATTGTACACTTAGCGCAAATCTTGTTAAAACTTGTAATCTTGAAAAAAATACATAAAAACACATCAAACCAACTAGCATCGCTTTGAGAACACACACAATTCAAAGTTTTAAGCATCAAAAGTGTTATATTTTGACAACACATTAATTCAACTTGAAATTTTTTCTTGTCCCCAAGCAACGGACTCAATCTCCATGAGTAGTACAGTAACATAGAGACCTCAATCTAATGATACACATCACCCCAAAATCAAGCACAGATACCCACACTACTCATCAATGCATATCAAATAGCAATCAAACAAACCAATGCATATCAATACATATGACAGTGCAACTATGACAAGCAGGATAAGCATAGATAAGAAACAATCACTTAAAAATCCTAAAATCGATAGTGCAAAAGCAAGTGCCCTCACAAAAAGATATCACATATCCCATTCATGATAGTATTTTCAGATTCAATTCTTGTAACTAAACAAAATCACTCACTCTCACAACTGATATTCAAATGTTGTGCTCAATACAATATGCTTTCCCCTATACTCACAACTATGACCTTCGGCTACTTGGACTAGGATCACTGTAGGATATTCTTGGGTTGTAATGTAAGATCAAGAGGCTTTTTTATTATATTTTGGGAAAAAAGTGACTAATGGCCCTCCTTGGAACTGTGTTATTCTACACTTTTACACAACTAACACATTATTTTTCAACGTATTCACTCTTTCTCCTATTTCAAGCTTTTCTGGTGCCTAACTTTCAAATTTTAGCTCAATGCCTTCTACATTTTCACATCATTTTTCTTTTTAGATCTTTTTTAAGAGACCAGGTGGGTAGGTACCAAGGCTTGGGATGTAGATGGATATAATTTATTATACTTGGATGGTTCTAGGGATAGAAAAGGTATAGGTATCCTAGTAGACAAGGACCTTAGGTAATATGTGGTTGAGGTTAGGAGGTTTAAGGATTAGATCATGTCTATCACATGGGTGATTGGTAGGCATCTAGTGAATGTAACTAGTGCTTATGCGCCTTAAGTAGGGCTGGATGAGAAAGCCAAAAGGCTCGTTTGGAAAGAATTGGATGAAGTGGTAAAAGGAGTACTAGGGACAGAAAAAATGTTCATTGGGGGAGACATTAATGGCCATATCAGGAAAACCACTAGTGGGTTTGACGGTGTCCATGGAGGCTTTGGTTTCGGGGAGAGGAATGGAGGTGGGACCACTCTTTTGGATTTTGCCAAAGCCTTTGAATTAGTTATTGATAACTCATGTTTCCCCAAGAGGGAAAATCACTCGATTACCTTTCAGAGTACATTAGGTAAGACTTGAATTAATTACCTATTTCTTTTAAAGGGTGACTGAAGCCTTTGTAAGAATTGCAAGGTTATTCCAGGTGAAAATATTTCCATTCAGCATAGGCTTCTAGTGATGGATTTAGAAATTAAGATGGAAAAGAAGAAGGTTTTTAATGCCCTACCGAGGATTAGATTGGGAGGCCTGACACCTTCCCTTTCATAAGAGATGTAAGAAAAGATGAGTAGGTTAGAGGCTTGGAGTAGTGGAGGAAATATGAATAAGATGTGGGACACTACTCCTGGTTGCATTAGCAAAATAGCTACCGAGGTACTAAGGGTTTCGAGAATGACCTTTGGTGGACATCAAGGTGATTGTTATAGAATGAAGAAGTCCAGGGCAAAGTGAAAGTTAAGAAAATTGCTTCTATAAAGTGGGTGGAGTGTAGGGATGAGGGTGAAAAGTGAAGGCTTAAGGAGAGTTACAAGACGGCAAAGACAGAAGCGGAGATGGCAGTGACGACTGCTAAGACAACAGTGTTTGAGCACCTATATGTGGAGCTAAGTGATAAAGGCAGGGATAATAGACAGTATAGGCTCGCCAAAGAGAGGGAAAGGAAAGATCACGACCTAGATCAAGTGAAGTGAATCAAGGATGAGAAGCGTGAGGTGTTGGTTGATGAGACATCCATTAAGCTAAGATAGCAAGCTTACTTTCGTAAACTTTTAAATGAAAAAAGAAATAGAGATATTGAGTTGGGTTAGTTGGTACACTCTCAAAGTCATCAAGGTTTTTGTTATTGTAGGTGGTTCAGAGTTGAGGAGGTTAGATGTGCTATAGTAGAATGGAGAAAGGGAGGGCAATTAGACCCAATAAGGTTGTGATAGATTTTTGAAAGAACATTGTCAAGGATGGCATAGAATGGTTGACTAGAATTATCAATGCCATTATAAAGACGACCATGATTCCCGATGAATGGAGGAGGAGTAAGATGGTTCCATTGTATAAGAACAAGGGTGATATTCAAAAGTATAACAATTATAGGGGTATCAAGTTGTTAAGTCACACTATGATGGTCTAGGAGAGAGTAGTGGAGATGAGGGTGATAAAAGGTGTGTCTATTTTAGAGAATATTTTGGGTTCATACTGGGGCAATCAACTATTGTAGCAATTCATCTTGTTCGGAGATTAGTGGGAAAGTATAGGGAAAGAAAGAAGGACCTTCATATGGTGTTCATTAATCTCAAGAGGGCCTATGACAAAGTTTCAAGGGATGTCCTTTGGAGATGCCTAGAGGTGAAAGGTATTCCAATGACATATATTAGGGTGATAAAAGACATGCATGATGGAGCCAAAACTCCGGGAAGAACGGTGGGAGGAGACTGAGAGTATTTTCCTATTAAGATGGGACTTCATCAGGGATCTGTGTTGAGCCATTTTCTACTTTCCTTGGTGATGGATGAGCTACATGTTCTATTCAGTAGAAGATTCTATGGTGTATGCTATTTGCAGATAACATTGTACAAATTGATGAGACTCGGGATAAAGTTAATGACAGATTGGAGGTTTAGAGGCACACTTTAGAATCCAAAGTGTTCAAATTGAGCAGTACAAAATAGAATACTTGGAGTGCAAATTCAATGTTATAAGAGATGATCAGACATCGATGTGAGGCTTGCTACTCAACCTATCCCAAGAGAGAAAAATTTAAATATTATGGGTCCATCATCCAGAGTAGTGGTTATAACGATGATGATGTCATACACTGTATTAAGGCAACATGAACGAAATAGAGGCCTACTTCTATAGCATTGTCGGATAAGGAGATACCACCTAAACTCAAAAGTAAGTTCTATAGGATGTTGGTTAGAAAATCTTTGTTGTATGGGGTGAATTGTTAGTTGATCAAAAAGTCACATGTTCAGAAGATGCAGTTCATGGAGGTGAGGATATTGAGATGGATTTTTTGATATACCATGAGTGATAGGATTATGAATAAGACCATCTGAGAGAAGCTGGAGGTGGCTACTGTGGCTGACAAGATGATGAAAGCAAGACAAGATGGTTGGTACATGTGCCGAGAAGAAGTATTGATGCTCCTATTAGGTGGTACGAGAGTGGAGGTTGGAGTTACACGGAGGGGTAGAGGTAAACTCAAGAAGTTTTGGGGAAGGTGGTCAGACAAGATATGGTGAAACTTGGTCTCACTGAGGACATGACCTTAGATAGAAAGGTGTGAAGGTCGCGAATTAGAGTAGCAATCTAATAGGTTAGTATGGTTAGGTGATGTATGTCCATGGGGTGTTAGTAGGTAGGAGGTTTAGTCATGAATTTATATCTTGGGTTATCTTTAGCCTTGTTATATATGTTATTACTATTGTATGTACATAACATCATGTGCTTTTAGTTATTAGTTGCTCTTTCTGTTTCCTTTTCCAAATGTTTTGTTTTTCCATATCTAGTTTATTCTACTTATGGGTTTTTTGAGATGAGGGTTCCCAAGAAACAACCTCTCTACCTCTATGAGTTAGTAGTAAGGTCTGCATGCATTTTACCCTCCCCAAACCCCACTTATGGATTCCACAGGGTCTATTGTTGTTGTTGTTTAGGCATCTATTTATTTTTCTTGCACCAATAGCACATTTTTCTCCCTTTATCCTATATCTCTAGCTTCCATCCTATTTTATGTGATTACCTTTACACCAGCCACTCTCAACTTAGGCTTTTGGTATGAGTCAAGGTGCACAATATCCAACCTTTGAACTAGGGCCACTTTTGGTTAACCACCCTCTAAGATATTTGCCTTAATCAAGGTGCAGAATATTCAAGGAAAGACCAGGGCCAATTTCAAGATATTACATTCAACAAGGTTAGGTTACATAGGTTTTTAGAAAGAAAAAAGTATATGCAAGGCTCAAACATTAGGAGAAAGTGATACATCAGACATTTGGTTGGTCATTTAGGCTAAGTGGACTAACATGAAAATTGGCCTAAGATCCTCTCCTAACCAACCAACCTACAACCTAAGTCAAAAAAATAAGGCAAGTTTTAAATTGAAACACAATATAAGAATTAAGCAAAGAAATATCACACATATGATATTGATTACACTATCAACATAAACTCTCAAATCATACTTTTTATCATAATTAGACATCACTTATCAGAGCAAGCACTGTCAATCAATCAATATTGCATAGTTGCTATCAAGAGAGCCTAAAATCTTGTTGGGTATCATTTTTTACACAAAACCAACATATGTCATAGACCTCGGTAGTACATATTACTAATACTCCCTACACATTTGAATCATGTTGATTTGATATAAAATAAATGTCCTTCAAGAAAGAGCATGGGAAAGAAAACCCCCTCGGACTTAAAGTTTGGGATAGTTATAGGTCATAGTTACTCAGACTTTACTAAGGCCTATGACTACCTAAACCCCATAAAAAAATTTGTATTATTCTCAATACACAAAATATAATAGAATCAAAGCATAGGGGTTAACAAACATACCTGGGCGCCTAAGCATCAGTCTTTGGCTATGTCTGACCACCCTCAAACTGCTTGGTAGTCTTCGAGGTAGTGGAAACATGTTTGGAGGGTCCAGTAGCCCTCATCCTCTCTATCTCTCCTACATTTTTCTCCTTTTCGTCTTGCATAGAGCGAGGCCTAGTAGGCTAGAGCAACTCCTCCTCTATCATCCCTATCTCTAGTTTTGCTAAATCTGGATCATCAGCACAGGGCTACTTCCTAAGAAAGAGAATGGCATATCATCAAGAGAAAACAACTTGCTGACCATATCAATGGTATTGTCCAAAGGAAGCATAATCAATGTTACTACTACTGCCCTTCGTTCAAACCAAAGCTGCTGGATCTCAGTCAGAATTGTTGTCAAATCTGTAGGCTATGATGAGCTAAGGCTCTACTCTATTTGCCACTCAAATTCACCAATGTGGTTGTCTAGTGGTGTGATTCCATCTTGAATAGCATCCACACAGTATGTCTACATACATGCCTCAACCTCTGAGATGGCCTGGCGAACCCAAGGTCAAATTTTTTATAGTAACTGAGTCAACTGTGACTATGTGCACGTATGCCTCTACACCCTAACCTGAATAGATATTAGTGACACATATATCATGCCAATGGCTGCTGAATAAGAAGGAACGACCTCTGGTGCAGTAATGATAGAAGTGGACCCCCTCTCTATTTTATTCTCTGTCGGTGGAGGCCCCACAGTAATGGGAGCAACAATAGTAGAAGAAGATGGAGGCTCAGATGGTTGAAATATGAAGAACATCTATCACACCTAGAATGTAGGTTGTGGTGCTCACCTAAGGGCCACCGGATTCTCATTAGCATTTATCAATCTTACGTCAAATGTCCTTGAACTTTGGTTAGAGATTTCAAGCGATGATGGATCTCCACCCCCGCGCTATACATAGCTGGTATATAAAGCATGGGAAGGGGACGGAAGTGGATCTCTTCAGGGCCCCCTTGTGAATCTATTCTGCAATCAGGTGGGCACTCGGTCTATATCATAACCAGCCAAGAAGTTGGCAACCAATACCACGTGGTCTGGAGTCAAAATATTATTTGTATTTTTGGACCGAAGCTGTGATCTCACTACAGCCCACCAAAATTTACTGGTAAAGCTGAGAGATGCCTTCACCATGGGGGCCAATGAAGTAGATATCCACTCAGGGTCCTGGACCTACTTAGCGACGTGGTCAGCTACCTATCTTATCAAAGTGGCGTGGCGGTCCAAATCACGCATTAGGGCCTTGTTTCGAGTCTAATCCAATCTCTGGTCAAACTCAGTTGTGGTCCTAGAGGCCTGCTAGTTGAGACAAAAGAGCATGCGATGGATGGTGGCCTTCGATATGTCAACTTATAAACCTCTGACCCAAGTATGTGTTAATTGGGGATGAGTGGAGGGTCTCTTGTCCTTGTGGAGAGAATCTAGGACTGTGGCTATACAGGATGAAAAGAACTCATGAACTATCAGTAGGGACTACATCCCTGACGGTGCTTCTAGCCACTAGATTCTGTATCAGGCAATGGTGTACTGGAGCCCCGGTACTCCAAATCCTTCATATTCTCTATCAAGAGCCTGAATGGTACCTACTCAACTAAGAAATTACCATATTGAGATTGTAAAATGAGTTTCTCGAGTGATTCTTCCAACCTTTAAGGATGATCAAGTTAAAGATGAATATAGAGAATTTTAAAAGGTTAGATAATGAATCCTTACACGAGGCTTGGTAGCGGCTTTGCAAGCTCCTTCTTCAGTGTCCAACCCATCATATTCTTGGTAATTTGCTACTGTAATATTTCTATGTTAGCCTAAGTGTTGTCAACAAAAGTTTGGCAAATCAGTTAGCCCAAGGTGGGCTTAGAAGCAAATATTAACAGCAGTTGCAGAATTACTAGATAAAGTGACAAAGATAAGCAAAGCATAGTGCACTCATGTGGATTATTCTTCAATTGCAATGGGTCAAATACCTAAAGAATAGCTGGCTAAAGAGAAAGAGCGAGATGAACTCATGTCATTGATTGTGAAAAAGTTAGATGTTATAGCACAATATGTGACCCAAGTACATCTGCCCAATGTTGTTCGAGCTATAAATGTATTGTCCCATGAGCATAACCCAAGTTAGAGAGATCAACTAGAAGAAGTGTATTTTATTGGAAATCAAGTGTTGGGTTCCCGATTTCCCTTCCAGTGGACACCCAAGATCAAAGTCGAAAATTTGAAAATAGATGGAGTTGTGATCGAGGAGCAAGTAAAGTGATGCAATGTCATTATGAGAGGCAAGAAGCATGTAATATTCCACAAAAGTGGGCAGACCCACACCGTTCACAAGTCAATGAGATGTTTTCTCTCATTTTGACCAAAGTGAAAGCTTCGAATGAAGTGCTAGATGAAATGAAGTCGGGGCTTTCTCAATTGAGCAATATTATATAGTCTCATGTAGTATCAATTAAAAATTTGGAGGGTCATTTGTCATCTCTCTCAACACTAGTGCATAAATCCACAAAAGGCAGTGGCAAAAGTAGCACTGGCATCACCACATAGACTAGCACCTTGTGTGAAATTGACACAGTAATCGAGGCTCCTTTATTTGGGGCATATGAGGAATGGGAAAAAGGAAGTGATGAAGTTGTTGTGTAATTGAAAGAAAAGGGTGTTAATTCTAAGGAGATGCATATGGAATTTATGAGGTTTACTCAATATCATGAAAAAAAGGTATCAAAGTGAGGTTCCATGAACTTTTGTCTACATTCACTTCATTGGCAATAAATATTCCTTTAGCCGAGGCTCTCAGCAAGATGCCAACATATGCACAATTGATAAAGAAAATAGTAACGAATAAAAGAGCCTTGGATTATGAGGCAATTGAAGTCCACATAGTTGTAGTGCTCTTTTTACTAAACAAGTGGTGGCGAAGAAAAATGACCTGGGTGCATTCACGATACCGTGCACAATCAGGCAATACAATTTTGGAGGAGACCTATATGATTTGGGGCTAGTATAAATCTAATTCCCCTAATGGTATTTGAACTGCTCAATGTAAATACTTTAGCCCCAACAACCATGAAGCTGATTACGGTTGACTGGTCGATCAAACGACCACTCCGGATATTGAATGATGTGTTCGTTAGGGTAAAAAAATTTACTTCCCAGCTGATTTTATAATGTTGGATTATGACCTGGACATTGACGTGCCTATCATTTTGGGATGACTATTTTTAGCCACAGGTAAAGCCTTAGTAGATGTGGAAAGTGGGCGTTTGAAATTCAGAGTGAATAGTGATAATGTGAGTTTCAATGTTGATAAAGCTATTCATGGTCCTGAGGATTTCTTTGTAAATGTTATTGTTGATGTGATTGATGAGGTCGTACAAAGCTTTGGGGAGTTAGACTATTCAGGGGGTGATTCGATGGTGGATATTATGCTGGATTATTGTAAGGAAGATGAGAATAGTTGTGGTGAGATCATAGCTGATAGGGAATGGAAGCCATCCAAGAAACCCGGTTAAACTTGATATTGATTTGAAAATTTGGGGACACTCTACCAGTAAAACCATCTATTGAGAAGCCACCTAAGTTTAAGCAAAACAAGCTACCAAGTCACTTGTAATATGCTTTCTTCTAGAAAAACAAAACTTTATCGGTAATTCTTGCAGCTGATCTATAGGAGAAACAAATAAAAGCTCTTGTCAAGATACTCAAGAAACATGTCAAAGCCATTGATTGGACAATATCCAACATTATGGGAATCCCCCCGGGGATTCGGTAAGACCACTGTGGAACATAAATACACCTTAAATCCACCCATGTGAGAGGTGGTAAAAAAGAAAATCATTAAGTGGTTGGATGCTGACATGATATACCCAATTGCGGATAGTAATTGGGTGAGTCCCATTTATTATGTGCCCCAGAAAGGGGCATGATAGTGGTTCCAAATGAAAAGGGCCAACTAATATCAACACGGCCAGGCACCCAATGGAGAATATGCATGGATTACCAAAAAGTGAATGCAACCACAGAGAAGGATCACTTCTGATGTGCAATCAAAATATAGCACATTTGATGCTTAAAACTTAGGATTTTATGTATTCTCAATGCGACATTTGTAGGTTTTGTGTGTTTAGTTTGCAGGAATACAGTTCGGTGTGACTTCGGGGCTAAATGGCAGCAAATTTCTGGTTTTTGATGGTTTACAGGACCCTCTATGAGTCGTAGAACATTCCATGAGTCATAGAGTAGGTTTTGTGAAGATTTCCCATGAAATATGAGATCTAAAGGTCAGCCATACGAGACCTCTATACGAGTTGTAGATTACTCCACCAGTCGTATAGGGAGGTTTCATGCAGAATTCCAACGAAGGACAATGTGCTACAGATGAAGACTACAAGAGAGAAATATGAGTCATGAATCAATCTATGAATCATAAAGTGGATTCATAGAAGTGAAGCCCAAGATCGCAAGAGCTGAATACGAGAACCTAATTACAACTCGTAAATTACTTTATGAGTCGTAAGGACCTTTCGTAGAAAGTCACCGGTCAATTCTTCTATTTTTTAGGAATTAATTATAATTACTGTAAATGGTACATTTTAGGTTATTTTTGGGGGGAGTACAGTAGAGAACGTCATTAGAAAGTGCTTTTAGGGTTTTGTACTTGGAGACATCAATTTCGGAAGAGAAGACACTTGTGAATTAACTTGGTCTTAGATCTTGTGATTCTCAATCAAAAATAGATTTGCTTGATTCTCAATTTAATTGGGTAAGTATTTAATTGTGTCTTCTGAATTCATAATTTATTCATCTACCCATAACATGAGTAGTTCAATCCATAACTAGGGTTGTGGGAACCATGAAGATCTAACAAAGTAGATCCGGATATTTTGCAATTCTTTGATTGGGTATTTCCATGTATTAATCAATTCTCTTCGTTTTGCATGTTTTCTAGTGGTGGCCAACAAATAGAACTTTCCTAGTGTTACCTTCTCGATCCAGGTGGTAATGAATAAGGAAAAGAGATTGATTAATAGGATTCGATGATATGTTCTCATCTAAACAACCAAACTAGACCAAAGGGAGGTTGATTGGGACTATAGGTAATGGTTAGTATTGCACAGTATGGAGATGGGCCATGTCACATAGTGAAATTCACTGTCCTGCATGCTATACAATCGATTTGGATTGGTTTATCCGGGGACACTAAGTTGGGGAATCATGGGGAACACAATACCTTAGTTGCTCTCCATTATTGATTTTCTCTTGTGATAGTTAGTTTAGTTTATTTTCTTGTTGAATATTGTAACCCCCCCTCCCCATTTTGGGGAATTGATTTGTTTAATTAATTGAATTGCTTATTGATGAATTTCCTTTGAGTCTATGTATTCCCTTGGGTTTGACCCTAACCTTGGCTAGGTTTTACATCTTGACAATGATCATTGTATCCTCTAAAAGGAGGTGTAACTTGAGCGACAACTTCCCATTACCATTCATGGAACAAATGCTAGATAGGGTTGCCAGAAGAGGGTGGTATTTCTTTATCGACGGGTACTCCGAATACAATCAAATATCTATTGCACTCGAGGATCAAGATAAGACTTCCTTTACATGCCCTTATGGTACCTTCGCTTTTAAGATAATTCCATTTGGGCTATGCAATGCCCCTATTACATTCCAAAGATATATGTTATCCATTATCACCAACATGGTGGAGGACTCAATAGAGTTATTTATGGATGGTTTTTCAGTAATGGATGACACCTTTGATCAATGTCTAAATCATTTAGAGAAAGTGTTGTAAAGGCTTGTAGAGACTAACTTGGTTCAAAATTGGGGAAAATGCCACTTCATGGTCAAGGAAGGAATGGTGTTGAGCCATAAGATCTCGAGAAAAGGGCTACAAGTTGACCAAGGCAAGGTTGACATAATTGCAAAGCTATTTCCCCCTATTTTAGTTAAGGGAGTGAGAAGTTTCTTAGGACATGTTGCATTCTATCGAAGATTCATTAAAGATTTTATGAAAATAGTAGGCCCTATGTGTGAGCTATTGGAAAAATAATCACAATTCATCTTTGATGGTGCTTGTTTGCAGTCACTTGAAACTCTCAAGCAGAAACTAGTTGAAGCTCCTATGATAATTTCTCCAGATTGGTCTAAACTATTTAAAGTGATGTGTGATGCCAATAATGTTGCTCTTGGAGAATTTTTGGGTCAACAAGTTGGGAAACGTTTTCATCCAATTTACTATGCTAGGAAGATGCTGAACATGGACCAGTAAAATTATACAGTTACAGAGCAGGAGCTACTAGCTATAGTGCATGCATTTATTTTCGAGTGCATCTCCTTAGCATAAGGGTTGTTGTTCACACTGATCATGCTGCATTTTGCTACCAAATAGCAAAGAAGGATGCAAAGACAAGGCTTATACGGTAGGTAATGCTACTGCATGAATTCTTCTTTGAGTTACAAGATTCGAGAGGTTGTGAAAATCAGGTGGCTGATCATCTATGTAGGCTTGGATCACCTAATTCATAGGTTGAAGAGGAGGAAATTTCTAATAATTTTCCACATAAAGCTGTGATGAAGGCTGATGTGGTTGTAACACCTTGGTATGCTGATTTTGCAAATTACTAGGTTAGTGTTATCATACCAGATTTTGCAAATCCTTACTAGAGGGGAAAGTTCTTATATGATGTAAAGAAAATACTACTAGGATAAGCCTTATCTTTCTAAAGAATGTGCATGCATCGTCGATTCAGCTATACAGGTTATTTTAGAAGAATGTCATTCACCCGTATAAGGTAGCCATCGTGGAGGAATTAGGATCGCATCTAAGGTATTTCAAAGTGGTTATTATTGGCCAACATTGAAATAAGAATTTTTATGAGTTTGCTAAAGCTTGCCCGAAATGCCAATTCCAAGGAAAAATCTCAAGAAGGAAAGAGTTCCACTAACTCCAACTTTAAAGTTGGAATTGTTTGATGTTTGGGGGTATAAATTTTATAAGACCTTTCATAATCTTCTTTGGTAAGAAGTATATACTCCTCATTGTTGATTATGAATCCAAATGGGTCGATCTTGTAGCGTTACCAACAACTGATGGTAACAAAATAGTTCAACTCCTAAAGAAAAATATACTAACACATTTTAGCACTCCGAGGGCCATTATCACAGATGGTGGGTCTCACTTCAGCAATAGAATCTTTGGAGTGCTGCTGAGCAAATATAGAGTCAAACACAAAGTGATGACTCCTTACCATCCTCAATCAAATGAGCACATGAAGGTGTCAAATAGGGAGATTAAGATGGTCTTCACAAAGATTTTGAATGGAAATAGGACTGACTGGCCCCCCAAGCTTGATGATGCATCATGGGCACATCATAGGGCCTACAAGGCCCCTATTTGAATGTCTCCTTCCCAGCTAGTGTTTGGGAAAGCAGTTCACCTATCCATCAAGTTAGAGAATTAATCCTTATGGGTTCTCAAGATGTTGAATTTCAATGCTGATGAAACTCTAAAGGCTAGATTGGCTCAACTTCACTTGTTGGATGAATTTAGATTGAAAGATTATAATAGTTTTTCACTCTACTGGGAGAGGATGAAAAAATGGCATGATCAAATGATCTTGAAAGAGAGTTTGTCAAAGGAGATCCCATGATGTTGTATAACTCTAGGATGTATTTATTTCTTGGAGAACTCAGATCAAGATGGTCGGGTCCCTTCAAGGTGGCTGAGGTACTTGCTAACAAAGTGGCATAAGTTTAGAATCATAAGGGTGAACGACTTAAGTCAAATGGGCAGAGGCTAAAGAAATATTATGGCAAACCACCAAATGTCTGTGTGGTTCATGCCATAAAAAATCAGTGATGCTTAATTGTATTGGACATCATCGTACTACCATGTTAACTCAGGTGTTTCTTGGAAGGAAACCTAAGTGAATAGTAAGAATAATGTAATGTGTTTATTGGTGGTTTTAGGTTTGAGTTGAGAAAGGTGAAGCATGAAAAAAGGAAAGGAACACATCCATGAAGGGCGCATCGCCCCCTAAAATTGGTTAATGTAAATTAAACTACCCATTATATCAAAATTTGGTCCTGGAGGTGTTGCTAATTTTGGTAATTCTAAGATGCGGACGGCGAATTGCCGAACATAGAAGGTGATGGTCAAATAGCCCGCCTTTTGGGTCCAAATGTGATACTCTTGGTGTTGTCTATGTAGGCAATCGGTTGTACAATTAGGCAAATCGCCAAATGATAATGGAGATCTCAACATTGACAATATTTTTGGAGCATCAAGGGAGCCAAAAGTGCTACAACTTTGTGTAGGATCAGTCCAGACTTAGTAGAGCACCAAACACATAAGGTGATGCTTTATTTGAGTGTCCTTTTGAGATCATTTGAAGGGTTAAACATTGCAAATTAGGCAATTAAACTTCTAACATGGTGTATCGCTGAGTACATTCAGCGACATTGAGCCAGACCATTTTTCCAACGTGGAGTCATCCTTGATGCCAAGTATGAAGGTGGTTTCGCATGCAAATGGTGGTCCGGGGAATGCATCTATAGTAGTGAACAGTGACACAGAAAATTAAGATTTTTTCCCTCTTTTTCTTGAATGAGCGTTAATTCTCATTCTTCATCTTTCTCACTCTCTCTCTTCTTAACTCGCAGTCACTCTTCTCACTCTCGACTTGCACATAATTTTTTCTTTCTTCTCTTTTCTTCTTTCTTGCTAGATTCGATGTGTTTGATCTCACCATCATATCGTGTTGTGCCACTTACTGCATATGGAGTTCCAAGTATACTCTTCTTCTTTCTATTTCTAGTGTTTGTTGTGAAATTTGCATAAAGAGCTTGACATCGGCCGAGTTAAAATTGTTGAGGGATTGTTGATTTCTTGTTTAATTTTTGTTCGGTTTTACATATCTAGAGGATAAATGTGTGATATCCATGCTAGAGGGTTACCTTTGCACAACTACTGCTTGCCCTATGATAGATTGAGTGACGCCATTCTTAAGGTCAAGTCGTTGTCTAGACTACTTTGAACATTGAGATGCGTATTTGAATAATTATTGGGTATTATTTGGTCATCTTGGTTGTTTGGGTATGGGGTGGTTCATACTACAGTGAGTTGAACGTGGTCAATTTGACCGCTAAAAATCGTTCAGTGATGCACTGAACACCCCTACTCATTATCATTGTAACATGCCGCTTTACTTGTAATCTCTGTTATATTAGGTGATGGGAGCTACAATCACTCAAGCAATTTGGCACTTCACTGATTCATCTAAAGCATCGCCCAAATTGTTTGTACCTTCTCTTGATGGACTCTGTCATTTTTGGTGAAGGCCAATTCGACCGCTTTTCCAACTTGGCAATGCACCGAGACTGATAGGCAATCTAACACACTTTGGATATTCAATGTTTTGTTTGAAATTGTTGCCTATTACCTATCCTTACTAGTTGCAAGTATTATTTTACAAATCTGTTTCAATCAAAGCCTCTAACAAGGAAGGTTGTGATGCGATTTGGGAAGAAAATAGGCATGTTGTGCCCACAAACCCTCGGGCCTTTAAGACCCTGGGATATAGGAAAAATAGTCTGACATCAAAGGATCAACAAGGAATGTAACCTCCATGGCTAATTTGAAGGCAATGTTCTCAAGAACAAGTGCAAAGCAACGGAGGGCCCTCTCGGAGCAGTAGTTGAGAAGGTTAGAGAGAAGACTTTGGTCGACCAATTTAAAGCCAGGAAGGAAAAGAACAAAGCTAGTAAGGAAAGCAAGTTCTCTAAGATATAAGCCTACATCCCTATAGGAATACCAACACATCTGGGGAAACCCTGACTAGATAAGCTCCTTTTAGTCCCAACCCTAATGCATCACGACACACATCAAGGGGATTCTTTAACTCACTCATCCTTGCTTCAAGTTTGTACTTTATTTATTTACATTGAGGATGATATTTCTTTTGGGGGAGGGGGTGGGTGAGTTAGTTAGTTTTGTCATATTATTTGTTGCCTTTAAAGTTCGGAGTTGGTAGTTGTGATGGTTGAGGTGTAAATTAATTGTAAATAAAATTTAAATTTGGGTTGTAATAGAGTAGTGTTTATTTTTGGTTATATCTTTCATTTTTCTTGTTGAATGAATTAATGGTTGCAAATTTTTGGCAAACCCCGTGGATAGATGAGAAGTGTGCAAATATGATATCGTGTCTCTAGTCCTTAGTAATTCGAGCATTGATGATCCATATTTGATTCAAATAGTACCATGGATGAGGAGCACGTACGCACTAGTTAGTCCTTTCTTGATAAATCAATCCCTGAATGGATTTGACAAATCATGACTTGACTCTGTGAGCAATCGAGCTTAGATATGTGATGAT
Source organism: Solanum clarkiae (assembly GCA_011800125.2). NCBI lineage: Eukaryota > Viridiplantae > Streptophyta > Magnoliopsida > Solanales > Solanaceae > Solanum > Solanum clarkiae. Next base: position 42,613 of record JAABOM020057500.1, on the reverse strand, counting down.
TGAAAAATTGCAAATATGTTGCCATTGCTTAAGCGCAAAGCCATTTTGCTAATGTGTGGTTAGTGATATTGTTGAATGCTTGTGTCACATCATCTAGAACTTGCCAAGTTTTTCTTGATAAGTGACTTGGTTAATTCTGAATTAGGAGAGGATCTTAGGCCTTCTTTAGTTCCATTCGTCAAATTTTACCATAGTGGCATCCCTTGACAGTGAATTGAATACTTAGTGAACCCTTTCTGAGCCTTAATCCCTTCATTGGTTACCTTGCATCCCTGACTCATTTTTGTGAAAGACAAGTCTTTTTCGTTCCTCACTAATCCCTCCTTGAACTTGAATAAGTTAGGGGGGTTATTGGGAAAAAGGAAGTGTCTCTCGTAAAAGAATTGAAAGAAGAAGGATGAGAATGAAAGAAAGAGTAGAAGGAAAAGAAAATGTGAAAAACAAAAAGTTTGAAAACCAAGGACCCTCCAAAAAAAGAGAGAGAAAGAGTTTTGTCTTGAAAGAAAGAGCAAAAGGGAGACACTTAGGATAAGGAATCAAAAGCAAAAAATGTAATGATGAGATGAATAGATAGGGAACCAATAAAAGATTCGTGCTTGAAAAGAACATGTAGAGTTAAACGAGGTATGAACAACTGTGACAATATGCTATCCTACCCAACCTTTACCCTAGATTACAATCCTAGCAAAGTCATTTAGAATCCTAGTCTGGAAAACGTCAGGTGAACTCCGATAGATAATAAGGGCAAGTCTTTGAGTTAAAACTTACATGCTACTTCTCATTTGGGAGAGCAAGAGTTAAAGAGATCCTCTATGAATCAATGACATAATCTTAAGCGTTCAGGATCTTTTTTGGTGAAAGGGAAAATGGTAATGTTATTTGGGAAGTGATTAGCTGCTACATGAGCAATTGTGAGTATGGTTATGTTTTGATTACTCCTTAGTCATTTCTTAAGGCTTCAAAGTCACATACGTGGTTTGGAAGTATAAGAAAGGATGAAAAAGGTGAAAATGTATATGTTGATCCTATGGACCTATTTGCAAGCTTTGACCTGGATAGATAGATGTTTGATTTGCTTGAGCGCAAGCAAAGGCCTAAGTTAGGGTTGTTGATGAGTTCATTTTTTGACTCATTTGGGTAAAATTGCAAAGAAATATTACCTATGGTTTGCTAATAGTTCCAACTGCTAACAAAAATACATGTGCAATGATGGGAAATGGAGTCAAAAGTGCACAAAAAGGCAAGCCTTGGTGGAATCTTGGAAAGTGAGTAGAAGTGTTGAAAGGCGGTGAAAAGTGGTCTGTCCAAACATCCTCAGTGATTTGACGAAGGCTCAAGGAGATTACGTTACTATGCAACAACCAAGGTTCCAGTCAAGTCTAGAGTGCGGTTAGGATCAATGTCATAAAGAATTCAAGGCGGTATGCCGAAGTGCATAAGTGATCACCTAAAGTAGCAGCACCCAATGCCCCAAAAATACTGACAGAAAGGCGATATGATGAATATTTTGGCACACCGCCGAATTGTATAGGCAGAGTAAAGAGTCATGGCCTAATGTTTCTTTAGGATAACTCTCATAAGGATGCATAACAAAGAGTCAAGTGTACAATTGGCGCATCTCCAAAGTGCTCGCCGATGATCGGCCTTGATCGCCAAATGGCATTTCATAGCACAAACTTTCACACTTTTTGCACAAAGTATATAAGAAATTTTAGAAAGGACATTGTACATAATCTATTCATTCTATATCAGAATAATTACACTGTAGTAGTAGTACATAGAGCCTTCTTCTTAGAGTACAAGCAATTATACTGTAGTAGTACATAGAACCTTCTTCTTAGAGTACAAGGGATGCTTGGGTTTTAAAGATTTTTGGCCACCAAATTAGAGAGGATTCGCTTGTCATAACTACTGATTTGTACTTAATCTTGTTACCCATGACTTTTTCTACTATGTATGATAATCAATCTTTAATTTCTAGAATGAGTGGCTAAAAAACCCCATGTAGAGGGTGTGCTTTTGATATGGGTTTTTAATTTACTCATTATGTTTGTGATATCTTTACTTATCTATAGTTGATTTGGGTTAATTTATATCTGCTCCTAAGTTTAATTTATGAATTTTAAGGTTGTAAAAACTTGAGGTTTTGTTTCTAGATCTCTCATTGTTCCATAGCTGGGATTATCAGAGTGTGGAATAGATATAATAGCTGGATACTTTACGGGTTTCAGTTGATATCCCCATTTATAGATTTAATGGCAAAGGTAGTATGTGTTTTTCTTGACTTCTTACGCCAAATGTGTCCTCAGCGGTCCACTTGTGATATCTTAGCTGATTTATGTGAAACACCCACGTATCATATCTGATTTGGGTTATAAGCAACCTAACCTATTCAGTCAACATCAATTCATGTATTCAAATATCTAGACCTATTTGTTAGATTATTGCCCATATTTGCACATCCCTAACATTTTCCCTTGATAGTTACTTAATTCTACAATTAGAACCTATTGCTGAACTTTATTATGATTATTGCAACCTCTCATATCCTATAATTACTTGGTCCAATGATTCACTTCCTCCTTAAACAACGATTCCTTGTGGGATCGACCCCAACCTCTAAAGTTAGGTTATTATACTGATAACGACTGCCCCTTCTGCCTTTGAGTAGTCAAGTTGAGCGACATCAATAGGTCTAGTAATCTTTTAGAAGTCTTTGATGAACCTCCTATATAACCTAACATGTCCTAGGAAGCTTCAAACCACTTTAACTGACAATGGAAGTGGTAATTTCTCTATTAATTCAATCTTTGCTCTATCCACCTCCAATCCTTTCTTGGGAACTTTATGCCCAAGCATCATCCGCTCCTTTACAAGGAAATGACACTTTTCCCAATTTAGGACGAGATTGGTTTCTTCACATCTTTCCAGCATTTTATCCAAGTTGTTCAAGAATTGATCAAAAGATTCCCCAAATACTAAGAAGTCTTCCATGAAGATCTCGACAAAATCCTCTACCATATCACGAACGATTGTCATTATGCACCATTGGAAAGTTGTTGGTTCATTACAAAGTCAAAATGGTCATCCTTTTAAATTTATATGTTGCACAAGGACATGTAAAGGTTGTCTTCTCTTAATTCTCTGGAACAATAATGATTTGGTTATATCATGAGTACCTATTTAAAAAACAGTAGTACTCCTGGCCAGCCGACCTATCTATTATCTTATCAATAGAATGCACTGGTTAACAATCCTTGCTTGTGGCGTCATTGAGCTTGTGATAATCCAAGCATATGCGCCACCAAGTAATTGTTCTAGTAGGAATCAACTCATTTTTTGTCATTTTTCGCCATGGTCATCCCACCCTTTTTAGTCACCCATTTGTTGTTTGAGATATGGTAAATAATCCCATCATCTCACCACTTAATGATCTCCTTTTTTACCATCTCTTTTATCACTAGGTTCGACCTGCACTGTGGCCATTCTACCAGCTTATGCCCTTCTTACATAAAGATTCTATGCAGGCAAAGGTCCAAGATTATTCCATGTAGGCCAGCCATTTTCCAGCTCATGGCCCTCTTTGGCCTTTCGAGCACTTCAAGAGTTATTGCAACCTGCAGCTTAGACAAAGATAAAGAAAGAATTATGGCTGAAGTGTTAATCACTCCAAGAAAAACATATTTGAGGTGTGGTGGGAGTGGCTTCAAATCCAGCTTTGGAGCTTCTTCAATTGAGGGTTTGGGTGTAGGACCCAACACTCTATCTACTGGTTCCACCATCTTCTTTAGCATGCATACAATTGGAATGTCCATTACACTAGCTAACTTTTATTCGTTCCCATATCTCCATCCATCTCTTAACTCAACAACACCCTCTCCAGAGGATCTTTTCCTTCACCCATTTAACTACCACTTCTTCATCTATTACAATAATGGTTAATATCTCCTTCTATACCACAGGAAATTTTTCTTAATAGACATCAAACATTTTTGCCATGTCATGTGTTCTTCTATATCAATCATTACCCCTCCAACTGCTAAGAATAAGCATCCTAAAATGAAGGCAACCTCGGGTTCTGGCTCAAAATCGAAAATAACAAGTTCACTTGAAAGAAGAGTGATCTCACTTGGACTAGGACATCCTCACCCAGCCTAGTGATAGAATAATATCCTAACTGTAACATGATTGTGGTAGTCTTTGGATCTCCAAGCTCCCAACTTTTTCAACATTGATTTGGGCATCAAGTTGATACTTGCACCCAAATCACAAAGACCTCTGGCATTGAGAGGTTTGCCAATTGTCACTTGCACTATCAATCTCCTAGTGTCCCTCAACTTTGTTAGGAGGTTGGCTTTATTTAGAATTTTCAAACTTCACTCCTCAATGAGTGCCACTATCTCGAATTCTACCAACTTTCTCTTGTTGGCCACTATGCCCTTGACATATGCATCTACTTTGATATAACCTACAAAACATTAACTAAAGGTAGGTTAATGTGTTCATGTTTCAGTAGCTCAAGGAACTTTTCAAAGCATTCTTCTTCTTCTTTTGGGATTTTTAAGGGAATGATGGAGTTGGATTTGCCCTTGGTTCTACCTAATCTTTCCCTTTACTTAAGAAATTTTTATTTACCCCAATCTTCAACAACTTTGTTTTGTGGGGTCAACTTAGACAATGGTCTAGCACTCTAGGTACTCATTACATTCACCCACTTGGAGTTGTCCGCATTACCTAGAAACCCTCCTTGTTGAGAGAGTTTTTCATGCTTACTAACTACCTAATCTATTTCTCCAAATTTTGAGTGGCTAATTGGTTCTGATGTACCTCTGCTGCTAGCTTAGCCCAAACGAAATGCCCCAAAAATCCCAAAAAAACTGTGCCTCAAAAATTCTCATAATGATAATTTCCATATATCTCAAAATTTGTGCATAATTTCAAAAATTCGACTCCATATTCATGATCGGGGGCAAATTTGAGTAGGAAATGGGTATGACTACGATTTTAGACCAACCGTAGCAAAAACTAATTTTCCAAAAAAATTGATCTCCGAAGATAAACCACGCCAGAGGCGAGGAGACACGTATTTTGTTGCCAGAGACACGTATTTTGTTGCTAGTTTTTTTTAGTTTCAGCCTATGGCCTTAAGGGTCTTGGGCCCATGTGCTCCTGTGCATAAAAACACCTATACTTGGTTATTTTTCAAACCCATGTCACTCAAGACACTCTCAAAACCCTCTCTAATACTTAACCAAATATTTTATCCAAATTCAAGCGTCCCAAACTCATTTCCGGATCTCAAGAAATTCTCTCAAGCTTCAACTTCTCACTCAAATCTTTATCAAGGAAATCCCCAAATTTGAGGTATGTGGGTTTCAACCATTGGGTCCTTTCACCCATAGTACCCAGCCTTATTTTTTATGTAAATTACATGTTTTCAAGTTGGATTATCTATGGGTATCTCTTCTTACGAAACTTTGATTGTAAACTATGTGGGATTTCATAAAATGTTGACTGTTTAAGCATGTTTTAAGCTATGAGTCTATTATATATTATGAGATTTGATGAGCTATTTCAAGTTGTCTTGCATGAGGTTTTTACTATGTATTGATGGCTTGGTTTACCTTGAGTTTCATCACATGATTTCACTCTTGAATTGCATGATTTTACACTAGCATTACATACCACTAAGTGTTTGATAAAATATCTTGTTAAGGATTCTTAAGTTATTAATGATCTATTGCATGGCTTGTGAGACAAGTGACTTGATGATGATTAAGGGAATAAATATATGGTATTAAATTCGTGTAAAGTACTTATGGCATTGCAAGTGAATTGTTGGATTCTCATGTTTGTTGTGTTATTTGGAAAATGAGAAGTTTTTTCTTGATACTTGAATGTGATGTCTTGATGAGCTATTTTCATGACTCCTACCAAAAAGATTATATCGTAAGGTATGAATATTCTATATGATCTATCGAAAAGGCAATGTCGTAAGGTAGAATGACTCATGGCGCCTACCAAAGAGATTATATTGTAAGTTAAGGACTTCATATAATACCTACCGAAAAGGTCATATCGTAAGGTACAGTTTGTGGTTCCTACCGAAAAGATTATATCGTAAGGTAGAATAATTCACGGATCCTACCTAGCAGATTATATCATAAAATAGGAGAATCTTATACTACCTACCAAAAAGACTATGTCGTAAGGTAGGGATATTGGGAACACTCTCCAAAAAGGTTATACCATAAGGTGAGTGGGTGACTATGTGCCCATCTCAAGCATATTTATGTAAGGTTCGATCTTATATATATATTCAACGTTGAGTTTATATTCCTTGATTATAATTAATCATGTTTTACTTCAGGCATTGATCATACATACCATATTGAGATTTTGCCTACCTATTTCCTATCACTATGTATTTTGACTATATTGGCTTACATCATCTTGCATTATGTCCTATATACTTAGTACATTTAAACATACTAACACATACTTTATGCCTACATGATATTACCATGTAATGACCAGATCACCTTTTGATCATCCTCCACATTGCTATTTCGGTGCTTTGTAGATATGTTTTGGTGAGTCCCTAAGTCCGAGGATGCTATCTAAGTTACTTTTGATGTTTGACTATCTTTTCATATTGAATTCTTGATACTATGAGGTTGAGCTCGAAAAATGCCTTGACCTCTGCTCCAATCTATGTTAGAGGTGTTGTTGGAACAATTGATGTATTTATACTATGAGCTTGGCTCTTGAGTATGTTATGAGTATCAAAGACTTCCCTTAGTCTCATTTTCCTTTATTTATATCTCTCTTGTTGCTTATTTTGCTTCTGCAATCAAGGATATGTAAATTATATGCTAAGAGGCTTGTGTGGGGGTCCCTTTTGGGTTCCCCATTCGCCATATCACGTCTAGGCCCTAGGCTTGGGTCTGTGACACTAATCTGCCATAATTTGTTTCAATATAGCTCCCACGCTCATGCCTCTTACTTTCTTCCTATTGGATTCCTTGACCTTGTTGATTATAATGCTTCCACCCTTAGGGCCTATTTGGGGTTGTCTTGAGAGCTGGTTCTACTGATTGCCACACCAAGAAACATTAGGGCAATTCCTCCTACTCAGGTAATAGGTTATATCATAGTTCTGGTGAACACCTATAGGTACATTGCCCACAAAGTTAATGGATTCCAAATTTGTACCACAGTAGCCCGATATATGCCCACTGCTTCCACAAACCCCACATCATGTCGGTTGTTGTTAGATCACATTCATTGGATCTTTTTGTTGCCCTAATGCAAATTTATTGAAGTGCATATTTAGCATGTTCTGCATTATTGACACCTAGGTTGTTAAAGTTGTCACAACATTTACATTCTAGCATCCCACACGCCTATCATGCCCTCTGTTCCACTTAGGTTCACCTTGTGGTATTCTGTTCAGAAGTGCATAAAGTTCATCATACGTCTTATTCTAGACTTAGCCATCTACAACAGAATCAAGTAAAATTTAGGTGTTGGATTCTAACCCTTCAAACCTCATTAACCTGATAGTGGTGGGGACAATTAATCAGTAGAGATTTGAACTCGTCCCAAGCTTAGTACAAGTTCTCCCCTGGCTTCTGTATGAACCTTAAAATTTCATTTCGAAGATTTGTTGTCTTCCTGGATGGAAAAAATCTAATAAGGAACATTCTGGATGGATCACCAAAGGAAGTGATGGAATTCTGTAGCTCAGACATTTGCTACCTCTTTGCTTCCCCTGGTAGAAAGAATGGAAACAATGTTAATCACATATAGTCTGCTGACACTCCAAGTAGTGTATGAGTGTTACTAATCTCCAAGAAGTTCTACAAATGGACTTGGGGATCCTCATGTGGCAATCCAATAAATTTCTCATTCATGTGCAAACGTTTCACCATATTCTGCTTTAATTCAAACCTCCCACTAGTAGGCAATCTTTGTGTATTATTGGTGATATTCATAGTACATGGGATTGCCACATCTCTAACAGTTCTTCTACAATTGATACAGGAACATCTTCCACTATCTCACCTAGCTCTAGGTTGATTGGTGGTATTCGGTATAGCAAACCTTTTTTTCACCTTTGTTCACAAAAGTACATTTTCAGTTCAGCCAATGGATTGATTGTGGCTACACGCAAGAATGCACAACTAAAATCAAGTTGCCAACACTAGCACAATAAATAAAAACACTTGAAAAATAATTAATTGTCAAATTTAAAGTCCCCCGCAATGGTGCCAAAAACTTGTTGCAACCAAGGCACACGCAAATGTACGTGATCTTACAAGTAGTAAAGTGACACTATTTAGATCCAGGGTGTAAAACCTAATTAATCCTAAATCAATTTATATCTTTAACTTACACTTTCCTCAAGCAAGAATGAATTCTAGGACTATTGCTTTTATGGATATACATTATAATGATCCTTACTTTGGCTTCTATTGGATTATTGAATTACAGAGTTATAGGGTTGATTCTACAATTACGGTCTTCCAACCTCTAATTGTTATCTTTGTGGTCATCCTAACTATATCATTGAGCGAGGATAACAATGAACCCACAAAAAATCATTATAGTACTCAGCCTATTTAATAACCAAGCAAGGTGCATAGGTAGGTGTCACAGGTCTCCTATACACTAATTATTCTAGAAAACCTAGAAGAAATAAACTCCTTGCACTCTGTGTTCTATCTTCTATTCATCTTCCGAATTCAAGGTAGACAACAAATATATTCTAATGTTGGCTACACATTAAAATAGAAAAACAAGATATGCAAGAGTAATTATTTGTAGCAACCCATCATCAATTAAAGCAAAAAGATGTTATAAATAAGTCTTTTAGCTACAACCCTAGGAAAGGGAAAATAAGTCATTCATAGTTTGAATCGCAAAAATAAAATTAATTATGAGCACTCAATGAGTTGAGATAAAGGAAGAATGTAAGAAAGTCGAACCCTTGAAAGGTGTCCTACCCAGTTCTCTTCTTTTCCCAGCTAAAGAATCGATGATAATTTTAAAATTATAAGTCTTTTTCCTTTAAACACTGTTTGTCCCAATTTTTTTATAAACAACTCTATGTGGACCAGTCTAATTTCATTATATTCTGCATTTTCGCACTGGTCAGCCAATTTTCAGCTAAGATCATCCCTATATATGACACAAACTAGGTTATTCATGGTGCAATTTTGACTTTTTCTATTCGACCACTTTTGATAAGCACCTCCACGTCGTGGATGTGTTCCATTTCAATGCTTTTCTACTACCTTCTGCTCTTTTATTCTAGTTGTTTCTCCTTATATCTGATGGTGTCTAGTTTGGATTCTCATATTTTGGTTTTATCCTTGAAAACACAGCAAAATTATCTACTTATCATGTCAACTTGGAACTACTAAAATGATACTAGAAAGTCCCAAACTTAATGATTTTGTCCTTAAACTAAGCCATAAATATGAGTGAATTTGACTATTGCGCGTATAAATACACCTAAGATCATACCCAACCCAATATTGTAACCTATCCATTTAACTTATAAAATCTACATACTAATACATATTCCATTATTACTTTCACGTGCCTTTAATTAAGAGAGAGTTAGAGTTGCTTATTGAGCAATCAACAACACCGGTGGCCTCAGGATCATCATAACGAGGCAGTGACTCAGTCTTAATGGAAGTCCTTCCAATCCACATTGCTACCAGTCAGAGAACGTGGTGCAAAGCAAGGAGTGGTCAAGTCTGGCATGTCCTGAAGGAATCCAAACTGACGCAGAATCCATCGTTGTCTCGACTTTGCTACCGAAAGTCGGAATAAGAGACCACTCGATCTTATCTCACTTCTGCATTTGAAGCTCAAATCACGTCTCCACGCCTAATTAGTTCTTATTGTGCACTGGCTCCAAGGGTAGCCTAAATTGTTGTGTTGCACAGAACGTTAATACCGGATTTATTTTGCAACTAAACTTAGGCTTACACTATACGGACTGAAGCCCGCCTCTAGTGAAAGAACCAAACCTCTTCAACTTTCTTGTACTGAATTTCTCATATTCTATTGGAATATACACTTGAATTTATTTTCTTGTTTTCACATTTTCTTTCAAGAAAAAAAGCATCTTCTACCTCCCCAACAACCCATTGAATCATTTAAAAATTTGAACGTAAAAAATTAAGGTCGATTTCTTTTCATATTTTGTGTATTTTGTTTATCCCTTTGAGGTTTAGGGTTTCATGTTTAGTTTTTTAGATTTCACTAATTTTTTTATGCAATTGATTTGTACTTGCAACTTATTTAGCCCATTCAATTGTCCTTTTACTTTAATTCCCATTGAGTGCATGACTACATTGCCTGAACTCTCTAAAAATTCTGTCACGTCCTTATTAGATCCTTAAAAAATGGAATACTCTTGGAGGATCCAACATCATCTATCGCCATTTATTGATAGTTTGAGCAAAAAAAGTTATTCCACCAATTTATCTTCCCTAAGCTCAAGAGGGAAAAACCGATTAAGGAAAGTCGCCTTAAACTCCTCCCAAAGTACCACAAAGTTGAGCCCTTTCTCCTCTTTCCATTGAGCGTACCATATTTGTGCTGCCCCTTTGAGTTGGTAGGCCGCCATCTCCGCCTTATCTTCCTACCTCACACCCATGATAGCCAAAGTTTCATAGACCTTATCGATGAACTCTTGAGGGTCCTCACTCACCTTTGACCCATAGAATTCCAGGGGATTCATCCTCATGAAGTCTCTCACCCGAGATGCCGATGAAGGAGCATAAGGGTCATGGTCCCCTTGGTTGGCTTAAGTAGCCACCACTTATGCAAGCAAAGTGAGAGCATCTCGAAGCTCTCCATTAGCCAGTAGCTCCTCAGGTGTATGGGCTCTTCTTTATCTTGTGTTAGGCATGATCTAGCATAGAAAATGACAAGCATTAGGGGGAAAACCTTACCTCAAATTCTATAGCACAACATAGAGTAAGAAGAAGGGAAACATTTCCTTAATGCCTCATAGCTTCTTGCTCATAGTTGTGCTGTACAACACAACCATGAACAAGACTCTCATCAACGTGGTGTGTTGGATGTTGAGGGCTATTAACAACCTAGTGATTTGATACCAAGTTTATCACGATCCATGCCTTAGGGCCTAGACGTGACATGATTCATGGGGAACCCGAAGGGACCCCAAGCAAGCCTCTTAACATATCATTACACATCCTTGGTCGCAGAAGTAGTGAAATACAACAAGAGAGAGAAAATACGGACAATGGATCTAATGGACAACTTCCATATCATAAACATCAAAAGTCAAAGCTCATAGCATAATACAAAGCATGTTCAACAACACCTCTGAAACTTAGATACTTAGCGAGGGCCAAGATAAGCTACTGGGCTCACCCTTAAAGATAACATATACATTAAAGAAGATGGTCTTGGAACATATTATGAAATCATAAACATTGTCCACGAGATGGAGGATTCGCCAAAGAGCTTGAGAGAAGTCGTGCTAGCTACGTGGAGAAGGATGATCAAGTGGGGCTCCGATTCCTAGATAGTGACATCATGTACACATAGAGTATGTGTTAGTGCATTTGAATATACTAAGTATGTAGGATGTAATGCAATAAGAGATAAGTAACATAATCAAAATACATAAGGCAATGAGTAGCATATAATAATATGGCGTGCATGTGAGATGCTATGTAGTAAATCTTGCTTATATAGAACATAATACATGTGCAAGAAGAGACCACAATCATATTGGTGGATCGTCGCACTCTACCACCCTTGGTGATTTAGATACAAACCCCATCAATTAGTTAGTGGATCATTGCACCCTACCACCCTTGGTAATCGAGGTACAAATCCCCGACATGGTTATCAAGGTACAAACCCCTTGACATAGTTGTCAAGGTACAAACCCCTCGACATAGTTACTCAACGCATAACCCCCGAGTAGGGAATGGTCACATTCCAACACTATATAGAAGAAAACCATATACATACATTAATTTCATCATCATATAGTCATTCAACTCATAAGACATGCATTGTACCTTCATTTCCTCAAGAAATCATAATCCAGATATTTTATATAACACTTGGTTGTGTGTAGTATTAGTAGAAAACCATACAATTCAAGAGTGAAATTATGCTAGAAAATTCAATGTAAAACTATCACTAGATACTTGGTAACACCCTCAAGCCATATATATCAATACCCTTCATCAAATCACACAATAGATCTTAGATTCAAAGTTCAAAACATGCTAAAACAACAATAATTTCATGAAACTCCAACATAATATGGAGTGAAATTCATAATATATAAGACTCATGAGTAAATCAACTTTAAATCATACAATTTTGGGTAAAATAGAGTTTGGGTATCGTAGGTGAAAGGAACCCATGAAAGAAACCCACATACCTTAACTTTTGGAGAATCCTTGAAGAAGATTGGAAATGGAGTTTACGGTGAATGAACCGTCAGGAGCTTGTATGAGAGTTGGTTTGACTACCCTAACTATGGTGGAATATTTTCGAGATGTTAATGAACAAGACGTACTTCTATTTGTTGACAATATCTTCTACTTCGTCCAAGCAGGATCCGAAGTATTGGCCTTATTACGTAGATGCCTTCTATTGTGGGTTATCAACTGACCCTAAGTACCGAAATGGGTTCTTTATAAAAAAGAATTACTTCTACCAAAGAAGGGTCCATAACCTCTATTCAAGCAGTTTATGTACCCGCAGACAATTTGACCAACCCTGCTCCTATTATGACATTCGCACATTTAGATGCTACTACTGTACTATCAAGAGAATTGACTGCCAAAGGTCTTTATCCAGCAGTAGATCCTTTAGATTCAACGTCAACCACGCTTCAACCTCAGATCATTGGTGAGGAACGTTATGAAACTGCCCAAAGAGTTAAGTAAACTTTACAATGTTACAAAGAACTTCAGGACGTTATAGCTATCTTCTCTCCATCGGAACAATAGGGTTGTTATGCTCATTACTAAACTTGTTGAAGAGATGAAATATAACCAAGAACATGAAGCTTGAATGAGAACCTTAAGATCTGGATGAGTTTAGGGACTTGAATTTAGGAGATGAAATCTAAGTGTTTGAGAGAGTATTTGAGAATGTCTTGAGATATGAAGGTGAAATAAGGCTAAGTATAGGCATTTTCATGCATGGAAACACTTAGGCCCAAGACCCAAAGCCTTGGACCGAGATAAAAATAACTAGAAAAAAAATACATAGGTCCATGTCTGGTCCACAAAGCAGATCTATCGTAAAGGTAAAAGTAACACATGTCCGCGACAGCTACGCGTTGCAGCACCGTAGCGGATCGATTCTGGATAAGAAAAATTATGAAAATTGAAATTGTTAATTGTTTGCTCTTAAATCGGGGTTGGACCCATTTTCCACTCAATTTCACCCCTTGATCAACAATATGAAGTTGTATTTTCGATATCACACACGGATTTTGAGATATATAGAAATTACAATTTCGTGCACTTCTATGGCACATTTTTTGGCACTTTTTCGGGTCGTTTCAATATATCCCCCTTGGGAACATTCGTCCCCGATTGTCAAAGAAACATTTATGAGAGATGCAAACATGACAATTTTATCCCACATAAGGATGCAACAATACACTTAAACATTATTTCAAAAATCTCAACATAAGTGTAAAATTATCATGAACTTGTCAATTTAAACATGAACATATGCAATGAAATGAGGGCTAAACTTAAGACTTGAGATTGTATAAAGGATTTATATTAAAACCTTAGGCTTGAATGGAGTGGATAGGATAAAGGTATCACTTTTGCATACCCTCTACGGCCTCCCAAGTAGCACCTTGGACTTGTTGGTTCCTCCAAAGGACATTAACGGAAGTAACATCCTTGTTCCTCAAGCTCTTTACTTGCATATCTAAGATCTCTATTGGGATTCCTTCTTATATCCGTTTGTCTTCAACTACCCCTAAAACATCAAGAGGCATAATAGCGTTAGGATCACCCACACACTTCCTCAACATAGACACATGAAAGACCAGATGAACCAATTCCATTTCTCTAGGAAAATACAACTCGTAGGCAACCTTACCTATCCTTCTCATCACCCTATAAGGACCCACATATCTAGGGCTTAATTTTAACTTCTTTACAAAATGGACCACACCCTTCATGGGTGACACCTTCAAAGAAACTCAATCACCAACCTTGAATTCAAGATCCCTTCTCCTCACATTGGCATAAGACTTTCGGTGACATTGGACTGTTTTAAACTTTTCTCTAATCATCCTTACCTTCTCCATAGTATCCACAACAAAATCTAGACACAATAAATCCACCTCTCCAACCTCAAACCACCCAATTGATGATCTACAATGTCTACCATAGAGATCCTCAAAAGGAACTATACCAATACTAGAATGAAAGATATTGTCATATGCAAACTCAATCAATGGAAAATGATCATCCCAACTACCCTTAATCTCCAATACACAATCCCTATGTAGGTCCTCAAGAGTTTAGATAATTTTTTCATCTTGGCCATCTGTTTGAGGGTGAAAGGTCGTACTAAGCATTACCTTGGTTCCACGACCTCTTTGGAAGGACCTCCAAAAGTGTGAAGTGAATAGTGCACCACGGTCCGATATTATGGACATATGAACCCCATTCAACCTCACCAAGTCATGAATGTACAAACTAGCATACTCTTTAGCCCCATATATAGTCTTAACAGGTAGAAAGTGAGCCGACTTTGTCATCCTATCCACACAACCCATATGGAATCAAAACCCTTTATAGTCTTGGGCAACCTAAACATAAAATCCATATTAATATCTTCCCATTTCTACATAGGAATCTCTATGTCTTGGGTTAGTCCACCGGATTATTGACGTTCGGCTTTGACTTGTTAGCAATTATGGCAATCGAAAACAAATTTGGCAATGTCCGTTTTCATGCCTCCCCACCAATACACCTTTCTCAAATCCCTGTACATCTTTGTAGAACCAGGTTGAATAGAATAGGAAGAACCATATGCCTCATCAAGAATCCTCACTCTCAAGACATCATAGGAAGGCACACAACCTATTGTAACGACCCCAAACACTACTCGAAAATGTGCCTTGGAAGTGCTCGAAATCGTAATTTCCATATATCTCAAAATCTGTGCGTGATTTTGAAAATTCAACTTGATACTCTTGTTCAGAGGGTCAAATTTAGGGGAAAAGGGTATAACCTTGATTTTAGAGCAACCGTAGAAAAATTTGAATTTTCAAAGTGAGCTTAGAGACAGTGTTCAGGCGCGTCTGGCTCGCGATGCGCCTTAGTGTATTTTCTAGTCCAGTTTTTTTTCCGGTCGAAGACTTTTAAGTCTTTGTCCTAAGCCTTCAAACACGAGGAAATACCTATACTTAGCCATTTTTCACCCATCATATCATTCAAAATATTCCCTGATGCTCACTCAATCACTCAACAAGATATTTTATCCAAAATTCAAGTCTTAAAACCCTCTCTGAATCTAAGGATTTCTCTCAAGCTTCAAGTATCCATATTTAATCTTCATCAAGTTCATCTCCAAATCTAAGGTATATTGGTTTTTTTTCATGGGTTCCTTTCACCTAGGATACCCAAGCTTCCTTTTACATGAATTTTCATGATTTAAAGTTAATTTACAATTGGGTCTATCTTATTATGAAAATCACTAAACATTATGTTGAAGCTCATGAAATTATGAATGTTTTGCTATGTTTTGAGTTATGAAACGAAGGTCTAATGTAAGATTTGGTGAAGAGTTTTGATGTAAATTGGTTGAGGGTGTTACTAAGTATCTATTGTAGGTTTTATATTGAATTTTCTAGAATGATTTCACTCCTGAATTATATGATTTTGTACTAGCACTACACACCCTCTAAGTGTTTGATAAAATGTCCGATTATGGTTTCTTGAGGAATTGAAGATCCAATACATGTCTTATGAGTTGAATGACTAAATGATGATAAAATGAATGTATGTACATGGTATTCTCAATATAGTGTGACAATGTGACCATGCCCTACTCAGGGGTTGCGTGCTGGATAACCTTGTAAGGGGTTTGTACCAATCAACCTATGGGGGGATTTGTACTCTGGCATCAAGGGTCGTAGGGTGCGACGATCCACCAACCTTATTGAACCTATCGGGCGGTTTGTACTCTGGCACTAACGGTGGTAGGGTGCGACGATCCACCAACCTATTGACAGGGTTTATGCCTCAATCACCATAGGTGGTAGGGTATGACAATCCACCAATAGTTAATTTTCTCTTCTTACACATATGTTATGTTCTATATAAGCATGTTTTACTCAAGAATTAATCATACATTTCATATTGTTACTATGCTATTTATTGTAATATCTCTAGGCATTTTGACTATGATGCATATCTCTTGTAGCATTGCATCCCACATACTTAGTATATTCAAATATACTAATGCATACTCTATGCATACATGATGTCACCATGTAGGAACCGAAACTCCTATGGATTCTTCTCTTAGCTAGACGGATTGTTCAAGTTAGTATTTAATAAGTCCTCATGTTTGGGGACAATATCTATCTTCTTTCATTCTTATGTTTAGGCTGCATGTTGTATATTTGGGAATACTTATTACTATGAGGGTGAGCCCGGTTGCTTGTCTTAACCCCCGCTATGTTCTATGTCTAGAGGTCTTGTTGGACAAGTTATGTATTATGCTTGAGCTTTGACTTGTTTATATTATTCAAGTGTTTAACTCTCTTCCTTAGTCCCAGTTCCCCTTGTTATGCTTATCTTTTATTTTCATTTTTAATTGCTTCTATGACCAAGGATGTGTAATGATATGCTATGAGTCTTGTTTGGGGTTCCTTTGGGTACCCCATTCGCCGGTCATGACTAGGCCCTACGCTTGGGTCGTGACAAAGATGGTATCGGGGCACTAGATTGTTAGATCCTCAGTGTCCAATAAATCATTTTGATTAGAGTCCTATTCATGGTTGTGAAGTGTGCCACGACTATGAATGGGAGGCTTTGGGACATTCTAGGAAATGTTTTACTTCTTCATGTGCGATAGAGTTAGGTCCCCTAGGGTTTATTCCTAATCCCTAACTGTTACATTTCAGGATATGTATCGAGCTACTCAGGATGGAGGTGTGATTAATGCAGAGATTCACAATGCTTTATAGAAGTGGCCATAGCGGCGGAAAAATTGGCAACTCACCTCGGTCAACAAGTGGGTGCCCCCGAGACTTCTGATGGTAAGAGGAGGGGTAGTGATGCCAAGTGGGCCCATCTTACGGGTAAGTTCCAAATCTAGAGGTGGAGGTAGTGTGGCGCCTTATGCTAGGTGCCTAAAATGTGGCAGGTGTTATGATAGCCCATGCTTGAGAGGTACTGCGCTTGTTATGGTTGTAGAGAGTTGGGTCAAAAAGTGAAGGACTGCCCCTGTAAACGCAATAAGAGCAAGGAAAATGATGGTGAGCTAACTAATCTCAAGTGCCCTACGTGTAGGAAGGACCATGGTGGCCTATGCTTGACGAAGACCAATGCTTGTTATGGATGTAGTAAAGTGGGTCACAAGCTAGTGGATTTTCCACATGTTCGAAGGAAGCGTAAAGTTGGTCATGTTGATCAAGTGGCTCAAGAAGGGGGTGAGGTGCCCAATGTTGCTAGTGGATTTTATGTGTTGCATTGATGGGACAGTGTGCCACTATTTCTTTCATTATTCTTTTGGTTTCTAGTGGGTTTCATATGTGTCCCGAACTCTCTTTGGTGTCTATCTCATTGGTGAGACAATTGTTGTTTGAAAGTTCACAGGTGTTGTTCCATGTTTATATCTCATTAGGTCTTGCATTGTGACTTGTGGGGTTTTGTGTAGCGAATTTTGATATTATTCTTAGGGTAGATTAGTTGCATGCATGTTGTGCCTTTTTTGATGTAGGGCCCATAGAGTTAAGTTTCGATTCTCAGTTGAGTCTATCCTTGAGTGGGGGTGGGCTTGTAATGTGATTGCGAAAGGATAAGCCTGTTTTTTGTCTTAAGGTATAATTGATCTCTAAGGGTTTCCCCATGTTCTTATTGAGTAGGGTCTTGTCTTGTAATTTTGGTTGAACTTAGTTTGTTGGATAAGAGGTCTTAAGGTAGTTCAGCTACTTGCATATTGTGTCTCCTTTGATTGTAGAACCCATAAGGTTGTAATATGATGGCTAAGAATGTTCAATCTACTTGGTCAACTACAATAGATTAGTCACTTCTCTAAGCTTGATCTTTGGTCTGGGTTTAGTTCACAAGTGATGGTGCGGATAGGTGATATCCCTAAGTTTCTTTTCGGATTAGGAGTGAGCCTTTAGGTATGTTGGAGTTGTTTGGTTGGCTTATGCACTGGCTATGTTTATGGGTTTCATAAATAGGGTCTTTAGTCCCTACCTTGTTATGTTTGTGGTGGTCTCTAGTGATAAAGAATTGATTTATTTAGAGCTTGTGAACCATTTAGGGGTAGTGTTGCAAATCTTGGGGTAGGAGGAGTTGTATGCTGAGAATGTAAAGTGTGAAATGTGGTTAAAGGAGGTTACCCCCCCTCCAGGTCATGAGGTGTCGGAGGGTGGTATTAACATTGATCCTAAGGAGACGTATACTATTAGAAATTGGACTAGATCATTGACTACTTTGGATATTAGGAGTTTCTTTGGCTTAGCGGGTTACCACCGGGGTTTTGTGAATGTGTTCTCTTGTATTGCTTTTCCCATGACTAAGTTAACCCAAAGGAATGATAAGTTGTCTCCGCTCCTATCTTGTCCTTACCGGATGGGGGTGGAAGGGCTATTGTGTGTTGTGATGTCCCTCGAATTGGTTTGGGTTGTGTGTTGATGCAAGACGATTAGGTGTAAGTTTACGCCTTTAGATACTTTGAGATGCATGAGAAGGATTATCTTATCTACGACTTTGAGATGCCTTGTAATTGACGTCATTGGTTGGATGGGTGCATGTTGATGTATTTACCGTCCACTAGAGTTTCTAATATGTATTCAACCAAAGAGATCTTATCTTGAGACAAAGGAGATGGTTAGAACCTCTTAAGGATTATGATATGAGTGTGCCTTATCATCTCGGTAAGACTAATGTTGTAACGGATACTTTGAGTAGGGTGTTTATGGGTAGCCTAGCTCATGATGATGGTGGTGATAAAATGTGGCCAGGGAGGTGCATCAGCTGACTAAGTTGGGGGTTAGATTGAAGGAGGTTGACAATTGTGGTGTTCTTTTTGTTGATGGTTCTAAATTTTCATTGGTTGATAAGGTGAGAGCGAAGCAAGATCTTGATCCCTCCTTGTTAGAATTGAAGGCCTTGGTGAAAGAGGGAAAGGGGGAGATGGTGCCCTTAAGTACCAAGGTAGGTTATGTGTACCTTGTGTTGACGACTTGGTGGAAAGGATCCTTGATGAAGCCCATAACTCTTCTTATTCTAGTCACACTGGTTCTACCAAATATATAGAGATTCAAGAGATGTGTATTGGTAGGGAGGCATGAAGAAGGGCATTGCCAAATTTGGTTTTTATTGTCATAGTTGATAAAAAGTTAGAGCCGAACATGAAAGGCTGGGTGGCCTAACCTAAGAAATAGAGATTCCTATTTGAAAGTGGGAGGTAATTAATATGGATTTTTGTTGTTCAATTTCCCAAGATTAGAAAGGGTTTTGATTACATTTGGGTTGTGATTGATAGGATGACGAAATCGGCTCAGTTTCTACTGGTTAAGACAACCTATGGTGCCGAAGAGTATGCTAAATTGTACATTCATGTGTTGGTGAGAACACTTGAGGATATGCTTAGGGCTTGGGTATTGGAGCTTAAGAGTAGTTGATATGGTCATCTTCCTTGGATTGGGTTGCCTATAAAAGTAATTATCATTCTATCATTGGGATGGATTCTTTAAGGCTCTATTTGGTAGATGTTGTAGATCATCGGTTGGGTGGTTTGAAGTGGGAGAGATGTTGGGTCCGAATTCGATTAAAGAGGACATGGAGGAGGCGAGGTTGAATAGGAAAGGATGAGGTAGCCTAAGGTCATCAAAATTCATATATCAGTGAGAGGAGAGGGGATCTTGGATTTAAACATTGGTGATTGGGGGTAATTGAAGGTTTCGCTCATGAAAGGTGTGGTTTACCCCAGTAAAGAGGAAGTTGGATTCCTGGTTTGTGAGTCTTCATAAGGTGTTGAGGAAGGTTAGTTAGGTTGCATACGAATAGGAAGTGCCTTAGGATAAGGGTATGGTTTGTCCAGTTCCTCATGTTTCTAAGATTGAGGAGGTGTGTTGGTAATTCAAGTGTTATAGGGCTCTTGAGGTTGTGTACATTATGGGGGATGAGTTGGCCTATGAAGATGTCCGGTGGAGAATTTGGGTGAATATGAATAAAGGTTGGTTTGTGTGGGTGTTGTGTTTGTCAAGGCCCATTGGGAGAACCGTCAAGCCGATAGTATCTCTCAGGGAGCCGAAGTGGGCATGGAGGAGCAATATTTTTACCTATTTAATTCTTTTCAAGCTTATGATAACACATCGAGTCCTTTTATGATTCTAAGTCTTATGTTTCAATCCCAATGTCATTGCATGCATTCATGTTTATATTGAGAAAGTTCATGGCGATTTTAACACTCATGTTGAGATTTTGAAAATGGGTTTTGAGTATTTTGTTATAGTCTTGTTGGGATTGATCTCTTTATGATTACACTTCTCTTGTACGCTTCTTTGACATTCGGGGATGAATGTTCGCAAGGGGGAGATATCGTAACGACCCCAAAAAGTGTCCGAAAATGTGCGTCGAAAGTATCCAGAATCATAATTTTCATATATCTCAAAATCCGTGCATAATATCAAAAATTTGACTTTATATTCTTGTTCATGGGTAAATTTTTTTTTTGGGGGAGGGCGGGATGGTCTAACCCTGATTTTATAGCAACCGTAGAAAAATCCGAATTTTCAAAGTGAGCTCGGAAACCCGGATGTGCCTCAGTGTATTTTTCAGTTCATTCTTTTCGTCCAATCCAAGACTTTTAAGTCTTGGGACTAAGCCTTCCCACACGAAAAAAATACCTATAGTTGGCCATTTTTTACCCTCATATCATTCAAAACATTCCCCAATACTCACTCAAACATTTAGCCAAATATTTTACTCCTAAATTCAAGTCTCAAAACCCTCTCCTGATCTAAAGATTTCCTCTCAAGCTTCAAGTCTCTATATCCAATCTTCATCAAGTTCATCTCCAAAGTTAAGGTATGTTGGTTTCTTTCATGGGTTCCTTTCACCCATGATATTCAAGCTTCCTTTCACTCGAATTTTCATAATTTAAAGTTAATTTACAATTGGGTCTATCTTAATTATGAAAATCACTAAACATTATGTTAAAACTCATGAAATTGTGACTATTTTGCTCTGTTTTGAGTTATGAAACCAAGGTCTATTGTAAGATTTGATGAAAGGTTTTGATGTAAACTACTTGAGGGAGTTACCAAGTATCTATTGAAGGTTTTACATCGAATTTTTTAGCATGATTTCACTCTTGAATTGCATGGTTTTACACTAGCACTACACACCCTCTAAGTGTTTGATAAAATATTTGGTTATGGTTTCTTGAGGAATTGAAGGTCCAATGCATATCTTATGAGTTGAATGACTAAATGATGATGAAATGATGATGAAATGAATGTATGTATATGGTATTCTCTATATAGTGTTGGAATGTGACCATGCCCTACTCGGGGGTTGCGCGCCAAGTAATCTTCTAGGGGGTTTGTACCCATCAACCTATCGGGGGGTTTGTACTCTGGCACCAAGGGTGGTAGGATGGGACGATCCACCAACCTTGTTGAACCTATCAAGGGTTTTTTACTCTGGCACCAAGGATGGTAGGGTGTGACGATCCACCAACCTATTGACGGGGTTTGTGCCTCAATCACCAAGGGTGGTAGGGTGTGACGATCCACCAATAGTTAATGGTCTCTTCTTACACATATGTTATGTTCTATATAAGCATGTTTTACTTAAACATTAGTCTTACATATCATATTTTTACTGTGCTATTTATTGTTTAGCTCTAAGAATTTTTACTATGATGTCTATCTCTTGTGGCATTGCATCCTACACACTTAGTACATTCAAACATACTAATGTATACTCTATGCCTACATGATGTCACCATGTAGGAACCGGAGCTCCTATTGATTCTCCTCGTGGTTAGACGGATTTTTCAAGTTAGATTTTGGTGAGTCCTCATGTCTGGGGACAATATCTATCTTCTCTCATGCTTATGTTTTGACTACATCTTGTATATTTTGGAGTACTTATGACCATGAGGGTGAGCCTGGTTGCTTGTCTTCGCCCCCACTAAGTTCTATGTCTAGAGGTGTTGTTGTACAAGTTATGTATTATGCTTGAGCTTTGACTCGTTTATATTATTCAAGTGTTGAACTCTTTCCCTTAGTCCCGATTCCCCTTGTTATGCTTGTATCTTACTGTCATTTTTAATTACTTCCGCGACCAAGGATGTGTAATGATATGTATGAGGCTTGTTTAGGGCTCCTTCGGGTTCCTCGTTTGTCGGTCACGACTAGGCCCTAGGCTTGGCTCGTGACACTTACCTTGGTATCTAAGGTACCATCTCCCCCTTGGGATAAAACCTCCACTTCCTATCACTAACCAAGCCTTCAATTCTAACAAGGAAGGATCGAGGTCTTGCTTACTTTTCACCTCCTCAACTAATGAAGATTTAGAACCATCAACAACAACAACAATACCATTATCCACCTCTTCTAACCTAACTCCCAATCTAGCCAACCGATGGACCTCTCTAGCCACCTCTTTATGACCACCATCAACATGAGCTGGGCTACCCATAGACACCCTACTCAAAGCATATGCCATAACATTAGCCTTACCCAAATGATAATGCGCACTCATATCATAATCCTTAAGAAATTCTAACCATCTCCTTTGCCTCAAACTAAGATCCTTTTGAGTGAAGACATATTGGAGGCTTTTATCATCGGTGAACACATCAATATGCACGCCCTACAAATAATGATGCCATATATTTAATGCAAATACTATGGCGGCGATTTCAAGATCATGGCTAGGATAGTTCTTTTCATGCAGTTTGAGTTGTCTAGAAGCATAGACTATGACCTTCCCATTTTGCATTAGAACACAACCCAAACCAACACTAGAAGTATCACAATACACAACAAACCCCTCTAGCCCTTCTGGTAGTGATAATTTAGGAGCGGACAAAAGTTTATCTTTCAAGGTTTAGAAGCTGTCTTTGCACTCACCCATCCACACAAACTTAGCTTTCTTTTGGGTCAATTTTGTCATGGAAGACGCAATAGAAAAGAACCCATTCACAAATCTCTGGAATTAGCCGCTAAGCCCAAGAAGTTCCTAATATCCGACGAGGTCAATGGTCTAGGCCAATTTCTAATTACATCTGTCTTTTTATGATCCATCTTAATACCATCCCCTGACACTACATGACCTAGGAAAGCAACTTCTTTAAACAAAAGCTCACACTTCTCATATTTAGCATACAATTTCTCTTCCCTCAATCTTTGCAACACTACCCTCAAATGATTCATATGCTCCTCCTCACTATGTGAATAGATCAAAAGATCATCAACGAAGACCATAACAAACGAATCAAGGTAGGGTTTGAAGACCTATTCATGAGATCCATGACAAAAGTCGGTCCATTGGTCAACCCAAATGACATCAAAACAAACTCATAATGCCATTACCTAGTCCGAAAGGTCGTCTTAGGAATATCACTACTCCCTCACCTTCACTTGATGATATCCAGACCGAAGATTAATCTTAGAGAAGTGGTATCCCCTTGCAATTGGTCAAACAAATAATCAATTCTTGGAAAAAGGATACCTATTCTTGATAGTAACCCTATTAAGTTGTCGATAGTTAATACACATTCTATGTGACCCATCCTTCCTCTTCACAAACAACACCGGTGTACCCTGATGTGATTGGTTAGGCCTAAAAATAAACCTACTCCAACAAGTCCCTCAATTGTTCCTTTAACTCCTTTAACTTCGCCGGGGCCATACAATAAGGGGGAATAGAAATGGATTGAGTATGGAGAAGGAGGTCTATACCAAAGTCTATTTCCCTTTCGGGAGGAACACCGAGAAGATCATCTGTAAAGACATCAAGAAACTGATCTATAACTAGAACTGACTCTATGGGTAGGACTTTGGACTCCATATCCCTAACTCTCACAAGATGATAAAAACACCCCTAAGTGATCAACTTACGGGCTTTAGTGCAAGAGATGGACTTACATTTGACCACCACATCATAACTCTCCCACTCAAGGATAGGTTCATTTGAGAATTTGAACTAGACCCTACGGGTTTTACAATCAATAGAAGCATACTATGCATGCAAATAATCCATCCCAAGAATAACATCAAAATCAACCATATCTAGCTCAACAAAATCACAAGGCAATATTTTATGCAAATGGGACAATTCCTATAGACCTTTCTAGCAACAATAGATGCACCAATAAGAGTAGACACCTCATACGGCTCACACAAAAATTCGGGTTCCACATGGAACGTTTTGGCAATAAGAGGAGTAACAAAATAAAGAGTGGCACCTAGATCAATCAATGCATACGCATCAAAATCAAAGATTTTATACTTATTGGTGATAATATCGAGCACCTCATAAACCCCTTGCCTCCCATGCAAAGCGTAAAATCAATTGTTCCTTGGTGCACCATCTTGTCGGCCACCTCTACCCAAAGGAACAACATTGGCACCCCGACCTTGAGGGCGAACATCCTTAACCTTGTTGAGATCACGAGGGTAATCAACCTTTTTGTGACCCACTTTCCCACAACCATAGCATGCATTAGTGTCTCTCAAGTATAGGCCCTTATGACCCTTACCACATCTTGGACACACATCATTAGGAACCACAACAACAACACCTTGGGTCCTTTGGAAGTCATTGGTAAAACCCTATTAGAGGTATGACAAGACCTTGGCCTTGGTAGAACCGGCCACCCTTTCAGCTTTGGAACTTACCATCAAAATGATCCTTTTGGCCTCACGACCCCTTCTCTTCCTCAACTTCTCCTCCTCTATTTGCTTAGCATAAGTCAGAAGATGGGAAAAATCCATGTCACTAATCAACATAGCTGACTGGAACTCCTCACTCACTAAGTCAGAAACACCCAACACAAACTTACTCATCCTAGACCCTGAGTCGGCCACCAAGTGTGGAGCATATTTTTAGAGTTGGTTGAACTTGAGGGAATACTAATTCATAGTCATAGACCCTAGTCTCAAATTCATAAAATGCACCAATTTGGCTTCCTTAAACTCAAGAGGGAAGAACCGATTAAGGAAAGCACTTGAACTCTCTCAAAGTACCATATTGTTTACCCCCTTCTCCTCTTTCCATTGATTGTATCATATTTTTTCTACCCCTTTGAGTTTGTAAGCCGCCAACTCTGCCTTATCCTCTGGCCTCACACCCATAATAGCCAAAATCTTGAAGACCTCATCAATGAACTCTTGAGGGTCCTCACTCACCTTTGAACCATAGAATTCCAGGGAATTCATCCTCATGAAATCTCTCATCTGAGATGCCAGTGTATGAGCATGAGGGTCTTAGGCCCCTTAGATGGTTTGATTAGCCACCACTTGTGCAAGCAAAGTGAGAGCATCCTGAAGCTCTCCATTAGTCGATTGTTCCTCGAGTGTGAGGGCTCTTCTTCCTCTCATGTTAGGCATGATTTAGCATATAAAAGGACAAGCATTAGGGGGAAAACATTACCTCAGCTTCTATAGCACAACATAGACTAAGAAGAAGGGAAACATTTCCTAAATGCCTCATAGCTTCTTGCTCATAGTTGTGGTACATAACACAACCATGAACAAAACTCTAATCAACTCAGTGTGTTGGATGCCGAGGACTATTAATAACCTAGTGCTTTGATACTAAGTTTGTAATGACCCAAGCCTAGGTCCTAAACTTGACACGACGCAAGGGGAACCCAAAGAGACCCCAGGAAAGCCTCTTAACATATTATTACACATCCTTGGTCATGAAATCAATAAAATTCAATAAGAGATAGCAAATAAGGACAATGGGACTAAGGGACAACTTTCATATCATAAATATCAAGAGTCAACAGAGAGTCAAAGCTCATAGTATAATACAAAGCAGGTCCGACAATACCTCTACAACTTTGAACCTTAGCTGGGTCCAAGACAAGGTACCGGTCTCACCCTCATAGTCAAAATATATATAAAAGAAGATAGTCTTGGAACATAGTATGAGATCACAAACATCGTCCCGAATTGGAAGACTTGCCAAAGAGCTTGAGAGAAGTTGTACTAGCCACATGGAGGAGGATGATCAAGTGGGGCTTCGTTTCCTACATGGTGACATCATGTAGGTATACAGTATGCGCTAGTAAGTTTGAATGTACTAAGTATGTAGGATGCAATACAACAAGAGATAAGTAACATAATCGAAATGCATAAGCATAGGCAATGAGTAGCATATAACAATATGGAATGCATGTGAGATGTTATGTAGTAAATCAGCTTATATAGAATATAATACATGTGCAAGAAGACACCGCTATCATATTGGTGGATCGTCGCACCCTACCACCATTGGTGATTGGGGTACAAATCTCATCAATTAGTTGGTGGATCGTCTGTAACACCTCATATCTTACAATACTAGTACCATGAAAATGAAATATGATATGGCTTTGTGAAATTAGTGCAAATTTTTAAAAGTGCTTGAATCTCAAATTAGAGGGTGATATGTATGTCTAACGCTAAGAGGGTCGAGTGTAAATACGTTTTAAGTCAAATTGAGGAGACCACGACCTTAAATGAGGTGAAAAAGTGAGGCACTTGTAGGAATTAGGAAGATAGAAGGTGAGTCACCAACTTTTTTAGCTTAAATTTGCTAGCTAAACGGAGACGAGGCCTGACGTCAATTTGTCCGAGTTTGATAATGAATAAAATTCATGTTAAGAACGTAACTTTAGCCCACGTTTTACCATCATAAATGGACAATACTTACAGCCCAATATGAATAATAAAAGGTCCCAAGTACATCACAACCCACTTGACTAATTGGGCCAAAACTAAGTGAAGAGGAATTAGGAAAATGGACAGCCAATGCCCATCAATTTTGAGACCCATTTAGGCCCATGTGTGAGGGCCAAGCTGCAGCATCACTAGCTTATTAATATATGTTAATATGTTTTCAAACTCTCAAGAGAAATTCGGCCAAAGAGAACCTTTAAAAGGGCTCAAAACAGCCCCTTAAATCATTTCACTTTGGAACAAATTTTCAGCTTCCTAAAGGCTCTTCTTTTTCTCTTTACTTCACTTCACAAGGCAGCCAATACAACCCATTAGGGTTCTTGAAGGAAACATTAGTTTTGAAGGCTAAGTTAAGTGGAAATATCCATGTATTTTTTATACTTATCCCATGACAAACAAGAAGTATATTCTAATTATGCTTGTGCTGGAAATTTAGACAGCATGTGTCCTAAGGATTGTTGTGGACTTTTCTTGTTATTCAAGAGGATTTTCTCTTCTTATTTAGCTGAATTATAAAGTAAGAATTATGTTTGTAACAAGGTTTAGTTTGTTAGTGTTGTAACTAATCTGCTGCACTACTTTTACAGTCCGCGAAAGTGAGTTCTTATGGGATATCGCAATTGTGTTCTTAGTACGAACTTGTGGGCTGATGGATGGATAGATATTGCCTCACTTCCTTTATTGACACTTTGGTACTGTTCTAAGACTATTTTAAGTTTTTTTGTATGTGTAGATATGTTGAGGACAGTTTGGGTAAAGTTGAAATAGGTTCGGGATTGTCGACGTCAAAATATAGTGAAAAGATGTAGTGTTATGCCGCCTATTTATATGTTGCATAAAATTGTTATGTGTTGTACTTCGTAGGCTGTTGTAAGACTTTTATGTCAATAAAACAGGCTGCACATGATATGTATATGAGAATGTGTATTAGAAAATACGATTAGAGGCAAAAAGGTTCAAAGAATACGCTCGAGTTTACAATTATACGCTTGCTGCCCGTATGTTGTTTTTTCATGAGATTGGGCTGCCAAGATGTATCTATTGGCTTCTAATGCTAGTTTTATCACCTACTATGTTGTAGATAAATATTTGGAGGAAGGGAAGGTTATCTCTAGGTAATAGCGAGGTCGTACAGCGAGGTATGTAAAGGTACTCGATTTTGTATTACTTGGCATGAAATGTAGATTCTTCCTTGGCACATAAAGGCACATACCAACTTCGACACAACTACTAACCGTGTCTCTACACTTTCACATGTTCACATTCTCCCGTACATAGTCACCTTCAAATCTGCATAAATACGTGGATACCAAGTTACATGGGTTCTTGTTGCTAAAATTTCACGAGTTATTTCATCTCGTACGCATTTCATTATTTCTCTAAAGTACCCTTTTTATTGTCATATTGTCTTATATGATTAGTGAGATATCACATGCGACATATACATCCCTATAGCTCCAATATTGTGACCACCAAAAGAATCATCTACTCAAATGTAATTGAAAGGTAAAGTATATTGCTTATTGATGAGTGGTAACACGAGGGGTGGAAGAATCACCTAGACAGGGTCGATACTATCATGGGGGGTAGCCCAAGGGGTTAAAGGAAATGCCTAGACAAAGCCGATCCTAACATAGATTTACCACTAATCAGCTGGTCATTTGTATTACATGTTGTGCATAGATTATACAGTAAAGGTAAAGTAATAAAAAGAACATAAAGTACATGATCCCAGAGTATAACTAATGGGTGGTCTTTTATCCTACACCAGTGCATAGTTTCATTTGAGTTGTTACTTTATATACAGTATTTCTTGCCTTACATATTCAGTACATTATCTCATACTGACATCCCTTACGGGGGACCTGCATTTCATGTTGCAGGTACAGGTGTTAGTAGATCTCCCTAGTAGGAGTAGAGGATATCCAACTGTTGTTACCAAGCTCCAGGTTTCTTAAGAGCTTTGTGTGTCTAGAGCTTATATTTTTATATTGTATAGTTAGTCAAGGCGGGGCCTGTCCCGACCCTTATCAGATACTTTTCCTTATCTAAAGGCTTTATAAACTATGTAAATTAAAGTGTGGTCATGTCTCGTACTCTAGACACCGAGACCCCAATGGCCTAGCCATATGCATTTCCTTTTGGCTTCCTATTACTGTTTACTTTCTTAAAGACATGTTGAATCTAGAAATCCCTTATAATATGTATAGAAAACGCATAGATACAGGTTGGTTCTCTCGAGCCTTATTGGCAATGGGTGCCAGTCTGCCTTAATGGGACTTATTGCATGACTGAAGTGGTATCAGAGTGGGTCGTCCTAGGGAGTCTACAAAGCCGTGTCTATGTAGAATCTTGTTTATCGATGTGTTGTGCACCACATTTATAAGAAGGAGACTACGTGGCATTTAGGAGTTGTTGCTTTCTTTTCATTCTTTAGATTGTGTCATAGAGCCAAGTGTAATGGTGCATTATGTCTAACTCCTAAATTGTTTTGTACAGTAAGTATGGCAGAAACTAGGAAAAACAAAGGTAAAGGGAAGGGAGTAGAACTGGTGGTTGGTATACTCATCCAGGTGAGACAACAAATTTAGTTTCAAGAGGAGTCTCTATCATAGACATCTATAACTCCTTTTGCTCCTGATGAACCCAAAAGTAGTGAAATTCACCCAGAACCACCTATCTATGCTACCGTGTACGATTTGAGAAATGCATTCCAACTATTGACCCGTATAGTTGCTGGCCAAGGTCAAAGACAGGAAGGTCCAGATGGTGCGAATAGGGCAGCTGGCACAAGGATACATAACTTCCTTAATTTGGACCCCCCATCCTTCATTGAGTCAGATCCTAATGAAGATCCCCAAGACTTTATTGATCAGATTCAACGCACTTTAGATGTTATGCATATGAGTGGTACAGAAGCTGTCGACTTAGCGACATATAGGTTGAAAGGTGTCATTATATTGTGCTATAAAGCTTGGAAGCAAGCTAAGGGTATAGATGTACCTCCAACTACCTAAAAGGAGTTCAAATAGGTATTGCTTGACCATTACTTGCCATTAGATATCCTAGAGGCTAGTGCAGATCAGTTCTTGAACCTCCACCAAGGGAATATGAGTGTGAGGGAGTATAGCCTTCAATTTAATTCCCTAGCTAGGTATGCCCCTAATGTAGTTGCTACTATGGCAGATAGAGTTCATTGATTTGTGGATAGATTGGACATGTATCTGGTCAGAGACTGTACCATTACTTTCTTGAACAAAGACATAGATATAGCAAGAATGCAAGCTTTTGCACAGAAATTGGAGGATCAGAGGCAAAGGAGAAGGACACAAGATTTAGAAATGGTGCAGTCCAAGAGGGTCAGGTCTACAAGGCAGTTTACACCACCCCAAAGTAAGCTTGTGCCTCGATTTTCTAATAGACTGCCTAGGCCATCATATTCCTACTCTACAGCCAGTACTCCACCATAATTTCAAGGGTCCAGGAGAAATCAGTTTCGTCCAAGAAGCGAAGGGCAAGGTGCTCGGACAGCGAGATATTCAATAGGATAGAGAATGACTACTACATAGCCTTGAAAATAGTGTGGAAGAAGTCATTTAGGTATATGTCGTGTTGGGATAGATGCTTTCTATTGGTGTGGTGCGCCAGGGCATATGATAAGAGATTGCCCGAGGAGGCATATAGGTGATATAACACAATCTGTTGGGGCAGTTGGTGCATCATCATCATCAGTACCTCCATTCGGTAGGGGTCAACGAGCACCTATGGGTCATGGTAGAGGTGTAAGAGGGGAAGCTAGCTTTAGCAGAGTCCAGAATCGCACTTAAGCATTGGGAAGTCGACAAAATTTGGAAGCTTAACCCGATGTGGTCACAGGTACATTGTCCATCTTTTCACATAATGTATATGCATTAATTGAATCTGGTTCTACACTATCATACAGTACCCCACTAGTTGCTAGGAAGCTTAAGAGAATACCCAAATTATTAAACAAACCATTTGAAGTGTTCATACCAACCAGTGAATCTATTAAGGCTAGAAGGATTTATTATGACTGTGTAGTAACTATTTGTGATCATGACATATTGGCTGACCTTATTTATCTATAAATGGTGGAATTTGATGTTATAATGGGTATGGATTGGTTAGCTTCTTGCTATGGCACCGTGGATTGCTGAACTAAGAGAGTGTACTTCGACTTTCCAAATGAGGCAATTTTTGAATGTGAAGGCAATGTTGGGGAACCAAAGGGTCAGTTTATGTCTTATTTTAAGGAAATAAAGATGATATCTAAGGGGCATATATGTTATTTAGCTAGAGTAAGGGATATGGAGGTGGAATTGCCAACTCTTCAATCAGTTCCCGTAATTAATGAATTCATTGATGTGTTCCCTAAAGAGCTTCTAGGCTTACCTCCAGAACTAGAACTAGATTTTGGTATTGACTTACTTCAAGACACTCAACCTATTTCCATCCCTCCATATAGAATGGCCCTGACAGAATTGCATGAATTAAAAGAGTAGTTAAAAGACTTATTGGAGAAGGATTTTATAAGACCTAGTGTGTCCCTTTGGGGTGCACCAGTGTTATTTGTACGTAAACGAATGGAACCTTGAGAATATGTGTCGACTATCGACAATTCAATAGGGTGAAAATTAAGAATAAATACCCCTTTCCACAGGATTGATGATTTATTTGATCAGTTACAGGGTGCCAAATTCTTTTGAAAAATTGATTTGAGATCAGGTTATCACCAAGTAAGGGTGAAGGAGGAAGATATACCTAAGACTGCTTTCAGAACACGCTATGGTCACTTTGAATTTCTTGTTATGTCATTCGAGATAACGAATGCACTAGCAGTTTTTATGGATCTGACGAATAGGGTATTCAAGCCAGTCTTGGATGTGTTCATGATAGTATTTATAGATGACATTTTGGTATATTCAAGATCAGAAGAGGACCACACAAATCACTTATGACAAGTGTTACAGGTTCTTCGTGATAGAGAGTTATATGCCAAATTCTCTAAATGTGAATTTTGGCTAAACTCAGTGGCATTCTTGGGTCATATTATATCTAATGAGGGAAGATTCATAAAAGATAGAGGCTGTAAAAGATTGGCCAAGACCAATGACACCCACGGAAGTTCGGAGCTTCCTAGGTTTGGCAGGTTTTTAGAGAAGGTTTGTTAAAGGTTTGTCTTCTATTTCTGCACCTCTAACAAAGTTGACACATAACGAAACCAAGTTCCAATGGAATGATACGTGTGAAAGGATCTTCCAGGAGTTGAAAAATAAGCTAACTTCTGCACCTGTGCTAGTACTTCCAAAAGGTACCGAAGGGTATGCAGTGTATTGTGATGTTTCAAGAGTTAGCTTAGGGTGTGTACTGACACAGCATGGTAGGGTAATTGCTTATGCATCTAGATAGCTACGACCACATGAGAAAAACTACCCAACTCATGATCTTGAGCTAGCAGTAGTAAACTACCCAACTCATGATCTTGAGCTAGCAGCAGTTGTATTTGCTTTGAAAATATGGCGAGATGAGTTTTGAGACTTGAATTTGGGAGATAAAATATTGTGTAAGTATTTAAAAGAGTGTTTGAGAATGTTTTGAATGATATGAGGGTGAAATAAGGCTAAGTATAGGCATTTTCACGCATAGGAACACTTAGGCCTAAGACCCAAAGCCTTGGACCGAGATAAAAAATCGTTGGTAATAAAATACACATGTCTACGTCTGGTCCGCGACGGGGATCTATCGCCTAGGAAAAATTAACACACGTCTGCGACAACTACATCGCGGTACTATTGCAGATCGATTCTAGATAAGGAAAATTAAGAAATTTGAAATTGCTAATCGTTTGCTCTTAAATCAGAGTTAGACCCATTTTCCACTCATTTTGACCCAATGATCA
Source organism: Solanum clarkiae (assembly GCA_011800125.2). NCBI lineage: Eukaryota > Viridiplantae > Streptophyta > Magnoliopsida > Solanales > Solanaceae > Solanum > Solanum clarkiae. The sequence continues at coordinate 9,491 of JAABOM020057500.1, read as the reverse complement.
AGAATATGAAGTTGCATTTTCGATATCACACATGAATTTTGAGATATACAGAAATTACGATTCTAGGAACTTCTGAGGCACACTTTCGGGCACTTATTGGGGTTGTTTCATGGAGCACTTTGCTGATTTTTTCCTCCTTGAGCCACCTGACATTGATCCCTTTGAGCATTCTTAGGACAATCAACAATCTTGTGGTCCTTATCGCAACACCTATAGCATATATAATTCCTTCAGGAAAACACAAGAGTGATTCTTCCCACAGCTGTCAAACCTGGGAAACCATGGTCCACCACCCCCCGGTGCCTTAGAAAGAAGCAATATAGCATTATCCATCCAAGCATTGGAACCTTGGCCCTGTTGGAAGTGATTAAAACCACCACATTTAGAACCGGAGAACCCACCATCAAACTAAGCTCTCTTAGCATCATGAACCCTCCTCTCTTTGAGTTTCTCCCCTTCAATTTATTCGGCATACACCATAAGCCTAGATATATCCATATCTCGAATGAGCATCGTTGTATGACATTCTTTCACAAGGAAGTCAGATATGCGAGAAATGAACTTGTGCATCCTTGCACAAGGGTCGGCCAGAAGTATCAAAGCATACTGGGAGAGCTTAGTGAACTTAAGGGCATAGTCCGTCACACTCATGTTACCTTGCTTGACGTTGATAAATTCGGTTATCTTGGCTTCCCTAGGCTTAAGTGGGAAGAAACAATCTAGAAAAGCAAGCTTGAACTTCTCCCAATTAACAGCATCACCACAAACTCTCTGCATAGACCACTAAGTGTACCACACCTGGGCTATATCCTTCAACTGATAAGCAGCCAGTTCAGCTTTTTCCTCAGAAGTGACACCCATAACATTCAACAATTTAGTGAGATCATCAATGAACTCCTGAGCATCCTCATCAGCCTTAGACCCAAAGAAATCCGGAAGATTTATCCAGGTGAAATTCCTCACTCTAAAAGCTGGAGTGGATCCTAAGGAAGGTTAGTCTGCCTAGTCTGAGTGGTTACCACATAGGCAAGCATAGAAAAGGCCATACGGAATTCACCATTAGAGACAGGCTCATCCATACATCCTTGTGGTGCTTGACCCTCAGTAGCCAGAGCCGGTCAGACAGGTCTAGCATGAGGCATCTTCTGAAATGGAGTAAGGACCTGTCAAGGTCAAGAAACCAAACATACTATTCATAGCACACCATAAGACATGAAGAAGTGAGACAATTCCTAGAATGTCGTCATAGCCTCCCACTCATAGGCGTGGTGCACTTCACACCCATGAATAGGACTCTACTTGACGTGGCATGTTGGACTCCGAGGATCATTTACACACCTAGGGCTCTATTACCATCTTTGTCATGACCCAGACTTGGGGTCTAGGAGTGACAAGGCGAATAAGGACGTGAGAGTCCCCAAACAATCCTCAAGATACCAAAACTGACATCATTAGTTCAGAAGCATACACCATAAGTAAATACATAGTTCTAAGGGACGAGAAAGTAGGATTCACCTTATGGGGCAATTTGGGACTTGGGATCCTTCATATCAAGAAGCATAATCACATCACAAGTATAAAGAATCTCATAAGGTCATAGTCATAATGAGTCAAAACCAAAACTCCAAGTACATCACATGACATATAACGTAAAGAGTGCACAAGATGTCCAACAATGCCTCTAACATAAGATAGGTCGAGGCCAAGTCATGTCTCAAGCTCACCCTCAAAGAAAGTAAATTAGCTAATGATGCCATAGGTAGAAGAAGAGGTGGTTGGTCCTTGGAAGATAGGACTCACCACAACAAGTACAATTCAGGATCCAAGCTAGACGTCATAAGGTGGATAGATAGGCTCCTCAGTCCCTACATAGTGATATCATGTAGCAAAAATATGTATTAGTACATTTGAATGTACTAAGCAAGGTACAATGCATGTAACTTACCAAAACCTGCATAAGATGTTAGATGACAAGGGCACATAATATAGGAAGAGATATATATAGCAAGGAAATGTAGCATAACAAGATGCTATGAAATTCCTGATACATGAAACGTAAATGATACTCATATATAGTGAGGATGTGACCATAAATGACATCTCAAACTCATGCGAGCTATAACATGAATTTGCCCCATCTTGACCTCCCATCGGGTGAGAGAAGATTACTTGCCAAAGGTAATCTACACCACACCTTACGACCCGATCATTTCGTATGTGGTGACCACCGACCCGGTCATTTCAAAAGGATTTCCTTATCAAAACATATCATATCATATCATAAATAAATAGCCATCCTTTACGACCTGGTCATTTAGGTGATGACGACCATTCCTATGTTGGCACATAGTTCAAGGAAAGGAAGAGAGCCCTTAGGAATAGCTCTAACGCCCCCAATCCATTGGTGTTAAGTCGTCATCCCACAAGAATACATATACGTATATATACATTCTTTCAAAAGAGGCAATAGTCTTTTTCAAAATCCTTTCAATGCATTCTTAGTCTTGAAAACCGAACACTTCTTCATAATAATTCGTACTTGGGCTCAAATGCCAAAATCATAATTCATAGTCATAATACTCATGCATAGGAATAGCCTATTCATATTCAAGATGGTGCAAGCACCCAAAATGCTCCAAGAGCTACAATCATAGACATGTATGTAATCACATTCTTGTCATAACAACGATCTCATCATATCCATATCATTAAACACAATTGGGTGTAACCCATTTCATAATTTCCATAAATTTTAAATGCCATGAATGCAAATGTCATGAATGATGTGAAGAAAGCATGGGTAATTAAGATTCAATCTCAAATCAACATTATGATGAAATTGAAGTAAATTTATAATTAAATCCACAAATAAAATCATAATATAATCATTCATGCATAAACAACCCTTGAAAAGAGACATGCATATTCAGAATTTCGTAAACTCAATGTAAATCATCATTTTATAATTTAAATCAGCTTTAAATCTGCAAATAAACATAACTCATACGTTATTTCAATTTAAGGAATCATAATATTGAAAACCCCAATTTAAAGTAAACTAAGAATTTATTAAAATTGTTTGAAAATTGTTTGGGTCTCCTTGATTGAAAGGAATCAAGGATCAAACCCACATACCATAGCTAAGGAAGGAATTCTAAGAAGAAATGTGAAAGAGATTAGGCCTTCCCTTGATTCCCAAGGTTGATTGGCACTGTAGTTCTTGAGAGAAGTTTGAGAGGATTTTCAAATTGAGAGGAATAAATTTGATAATTAAGAATAGGTTTAGGTCTTTAGAAGGTCATTAGACAGCATAGGAACTCCCAAAAGACCAATAGAAATATGCGAATTTACAAAAATGTCATTAATGAAACAGAGGAAAAAATTGGTCGAAACCACTTCACTCAAAGGTACACGGGCCGTGTGACACTACATGGTTCGTGTACCTAGCCCGTGAACCAACACTTCGCAAAAAAATTTTGGAAGTTGGAACTTGACTTCAACACTTAGAAAAAAAATAGACAAAGTTCACCTATACAGAGGACACCATGGGCAGTGTGGAGTTACATGGTCCGTGTGACAGTCGATGCCCCCTCACTTAAAGAAATTTTGAATGGAAAAGGATCCCCACGGCTGACCACATGGCCAGTGGCACTGGCCGTATTCCATACTTAGTCCCAAAAAGTTGTTAGTTCAAGCTCAAGGTCATGCACACGGGCGGTACAAGCGTACAAGTTGTTATTCCACACATAAAAAATAAATTTTGGGAAGCAATTTTGAAAACGGACATAGCTTCTTCATCCGAACTCTAAATGAGGAGAAACCAAGTGCATTGGAAAGTTAATTCAAAGGTGTTTAATTTGATAGTTCAGTCTACTCAGATCCTTTTGTGCTAAGAGATATGACCCTTTAAAGTTGACCCTTCTAACGGTACTTTGTGAAAAACTTAGCCGATGGAATTTCTTTAAACATGGTTTGACGTAGGAGACCTATGATAGTATTAAACAACATGAATAAGCTTGAATTGGAGGCTTGAGAGTGAACTTAGATTGAGCTTGGAGGTTCCACCGGAATCCCCCTATTAGAGTTTTGAAAAGAGGACTCGGAAACCATTTGAGCTAGTGAATGAGAAGCCAAGTGTTTAGAATAAGAACAATAGTAATGGAGGAGTTTACAGTGATTTGGGGGGTTCCACATAAGGATCAAATAGCCTGTGGAGGCTTCCATAAGGTGTCACCTTGGCCCAAAACTTTCTGTAACCAAATTACAAGCGTCACTGAATCTACTCAAAAGTTGGAGTCCTTACATGATCACTTTTTATATACGAAAAAATGTTTCGTCCTTGAATATATAAATTAGTGACGAATTTATTACAACAACAACATTACCCCAATGCCTCAAAGGCTCCCGCCCATTGCGGGGTAAGGGAGGGTCTGATGTACGCAGCCTGACCCTATGTTTAAAAACATAGTGTGACTGTTTCCGGATGACCCATGATGAGCATCGAAAGTTGCATTGACTAACTGCTACATCACAATTGAAAGAAGCGTAGATAGTTTAAAGAGTCATTTTGCTTTATTCCATCATACCACAAAGCCAAAAAATAGTGAATCTTTGGCTCCATCCGAGATTGTTTAAATTTATTACAATTAAGAAGGTTAATAATTTTGTAGTTAAATCATCATTTTATCACTAAAAGTATAACTTTTACCAACACAAAATTATCACTATAAATTGTTATAATTAGTGACAGTTACAACTGTCATAAAATGCAAAATTAATTCATATCCAAATATACTTTTGTTACTAAATGTAATCAACTTATGATAAATTTATTTATATTGTGACAAAAACATTTGTCTTAAGAAGTTTGATTTAATCATTGCTAAAAGTTTATCCTTCGAAGTTAAAATCTTGCCACTAATTATAAACATTTGATGAAATACCCATTATTTTTTAAAATTAGAATTTTGTATAAATTAAAAATAAAATAATAAAGTAACTTTGATCCTACAATTAAGAACAACAAAAATTATACTAACATAGTTTCTCATTACAAGCTTGTTAAACAATAATAAAATATGTCCAATAACAAAAAAATATATACTAAATTTTACTCCTAAACTAATAAAAAATAAGATTTCTTCCAAAGTACCAATAGTGTGTTAACACTTAGCTTACAATTAATCTTGATTCAATCTTCACCACTTAAGCCTGTGAAAAAGAGAGAAGAAAATTAAGATTTACTTTAAAGTGTTCATATGAAGGTGAAAGAGTAAAGAGTAGAATGTGTACCAGATGTATGCCTTCAATATGCTGTAACGATCAATTTTATAAGCACTAAAAAGACAAAGCATACCATGTGAAGGTCATCTTGGGTGAGCTACACTATGTTCATAGCTAGTCCTACTCCAAAGACAAGCTATTGTGCCATTAAAGCTCGGGCTACTGAGAAACAACTTTTGTTGAGTTCGGTTAATTTTATTTCTTGTTTGGATCTTTCATGATTTGTCAACTTAATGCAGTCTACTGAACAATAGCTTTCAAGTTTCTAAGAATCACAAATTTCTAACAAAATCTTACTAGATTATCAAGCAAAAAACTTTTAAAACTGTGGCATCAAACAACTGGCAAACTAATTGAGCAAAGGAGCTGAAGCATATGCAACTAATTTCATTGAACAATAAGTACAGAAATTCATAGACATCAATTTCTCCATGCAGCTAACATGGAGGCTATATATACAATCATGAAAAGTACAACCACAACCAAGTTGAAAAAAACTATTAGTATAGGTAGTCTGGAAATTTTGCTCAGCTGCAAGGGTTCGGAAGAACTTGCTGTCTCCAATAAAGATGACATCACAGCAGCACTTGTAACACCACTAATCGTCATGTACGTGAGAACTGGTGCACCAAATCCTATAGAAGAATCGTGGCGCCTAAAAACATGGACAAGTATATCAGGAATAAGGTACTATCCGACTTGAGGAAAGAGATAAAACTATGACGCAGAGGTAGTAAGACCTTTTTTGAGATTATTTTCTCCAAGTCAATGAAGGCTCCACGGCATATAAGGAGAATATCATTGTTATCAATCTGTAGTGACATAAATAATTAGGCTATAAGAAACTCTTTGTTCAAAGATGCATATATACATACATATATATATATATATATATACCTACATCCATATATATATACACACACACAAATACACACACACATAGATATACACATATATATGTGTGTGTGTGTATATAAAAGATCGCCCAACAATATGAAAAGCGCAATAAGTTAACAAATAACTATGAAGATGAACTTAGACAAAAGAATTAGTAGTATACTAGAATTATCTTTATAGACAGACAGTAAAACAACAGGTGACATATTTAACAAGAATAGCTACAAGAATGCATGTTCTGTTCCAAGTCCTAACATGTTAACAACAAATATTTAGAATATTCTTCTTTACAACTTACAAACATAGACGTGCTATACTCTCATTCAAGAATTGCTTTTCACTTATGTCAATTCAACAATTTTATCATTCTAACATCTAACATTTTTCTCTCATACAACAAAAGATGAGAGGAAGAAAAACCCTCTTGTCACTTTTTTCTTTTCTTGTACACGTTTTTCCAAAATGTAGCTACTTAACTTCAAATGGAGAATTTACGCCAGTTGATAACTATCTGAACAATTGTAGATCTCCTAAAACTACTTCACTTGAAGATGGAAGGACTTTTAAGTCAGACCCTCAATCTTCTTCTTACCTTTCTACTAATTAGACTATTTTAGCTTTCGTTAAATCTTTACAAGACAATGTCACTTCTATTTCCTCTGCCACTTTGTTATATCACACGGCAAGAATATTTGAAAGTGGATCAAATGTATAAGTTTCTTATCTTTAAACCAAGCAGGCAGTGAGTGCGTCCCAATTATTAAAATTAAGCAACAACACAAAAATTCAAGATATTGAAATGTCCCAAATCTCATTCGATTATTTTCAATAAGTAAAAGCAGTAACAAAATGTCTACTTCTAATAAGGCAACCAGATCAATTAGGAGCAAAATTATATTCCTAATTATTCAACAGACGGGCAAAATCAGAATTTTACCAAGTACGCAATTTTTAGACTGATTTCAAACTAAGGATGTCATAATAATATGCTAGGCCAGCAAACAGTCATGGACGCAGAACAAACCTACTCTAAACAGATGGATAAACAGTGAGATGAAAAAGAAATTAATGTTGCAATAATTCTAGACATACCACAACGATAATAAAAGAATTCAGAAACAGAGATAAAAAGTTTCAAACTAATCCCTGACAACCCATTTTAATATTAGCAAGTTTGACGCGAATAAGCACGAAAAACATCATACCTATCCATCTTTGTTCAAATGACTTGGCCTCACAGTTGCATCAATGGCTGTCCAACGGGCTCCGGACAGTGGCTTCATCAAGATTCATTAGTTGCATGGTGGCTGTGGGTTTTCGGCGAGGGGAAGGGGTCGTTTGGTCTAGGGATCGACTAGTTATGGGGTTTTTCTGGTCAAGGGTCGTTGACGGAGTGGCAACGAGAGGGGAGAGGGTGTGAAGGATTTGCAGCTACAATGCTGCTCGATTCACAGATGAGAACTTGCAGAAGAATCTGCAGAAGAACTAGAAATGCAGAGAACACAAATGACTTGGAGAAGAAGAAGAGAAATAGAGAGAACTAATTTGGGGAAATTGAGTGTATTGTATTTCTTGTAAATCTGATGTATGTGTACAATGTATATATACAAGTGTAACCTTCCACACAATTGATGTTGTGTGCATCCATCACATGGAATCAATTCTCTATCACTAACTAACTATCATTAACTAACTATTTAATAATCAACCAATGAACCAATTAATCAACTAACTATAACTACTATTAACTAACTTCACTAACTAGCTTCATTTCACAACACTATCTCTAACAGGGTGGCGCGGCGGTAGTGACTGGACGGAGATAAGGGGATCGTTTTTGTGGCTCTCTAGGGCAAGGAAGACGGAGGGTGAGAGTGTAGGGGCGGCTTTGGTTGGTGCCAGCAGCTGTCTACCGAGGGGTCACCTGGTGTGTGTTCCGGCATGGTGGCTGAAGGCTGGAGTAAGAGGGAAAGGGGCAGCCGACACTGATGAAGACAGGAGAAAGGAAAAAATGGAATCGTGACAAAGGGTTAACATGAGAAAATGGAATAATCTAGAATCTCGAGTAACTGGCCAAGCCGCTAAAGTCAAAATTAGGCAATATTCGAGTACCTAAAAGGGCTAGCTATATTAGAGTCATTATGTTGGAGTTGAGTCGTGTAGCTTCTCATTTATTATGGCTCGGTCCTTTTATGACGGATTGATGCGCAGACCCCTTTCTTTTATATTTTTCGAGAAAGATATTTTTGTTTAAGAATGAAATCTTATTGGAACTGGTCATATCCAGTTCATCCTTCGGAACCATATCACATCCCGAATTTAATGAAATAGGATGAATTGAGACGGTATTTTATAAATACGTAATTATCTTATTATTTTCGTGTCTTCCAGCTACTTTATCTCCTACTTTGATTTCACATTTCTATGAAATATATACACGAATCGTTTCGGGATTATAACTAGAACCACCCCTTTTCTGGATCCATCTCACATCAATAACCCGATGTTGGTTGGTTAATTGGTCACATTTTATTCATGAAATGGCTTGGATTGGTATTAGTCTGGATACGGCAAAATGAGTTACCCGGAAAATGAACTCCGGGAAGGTAGAGTAAAAATTAGTATGAGAAAATATGCTAAATGAATGAACATGTTCAATTCAATAAAAACAGATTTCTTTTTTTCCGATTCGTTTTTTTCTTACGACATGATACTCAAATCTAGATTCTTGTAATTATGATTCAAGTGAAGAAAAAGTAAGCCTATTTATTTCGATCTTTAAAACCAGTATTTCTAGCGGTCGACTCGGTTCTTTCAAATTGTTTTTCATTATTGAGAAAAGGTAACAAAGATAAAATACGAGCTTATTTTATAGCAAGAGTAATTAATCGTTGTTTCTGGAATTCCTAAAGTAATACACTCTCGCAGGGCCGTATATTCTTCGTGCTGATCAACGATGATTACAATATCGGATACCCCTGTCATATATTTAATCCCATCCAGATATGTTTGCAATCGATCTTTCCAGACATACCAAAGAAGGGAAAAGAATCTTCAAGCGTCTCAGGTCCCAGAAATTCATGATAAATGCCGTCCAAGCCCAATACTGCAGAAGAAATTAAATGAAGTCTGACTATCTATCAGAGAAAAAATAACGAACGGATCTTGTTGGATTCCCAAATGTATAGAGAAGACCTCACCGTTTAAGAAGTAACCATAGAAACGAAGGAACATACTATTTCTTTTTTTATTTCTTTTATTTACTATATTTTTGATACCTAGGAAAATACAATTTCTTATTTCTGTCTTAT
>JAABOM020057499.1:0-11908 GCA_011800125.2 Solanum clarkiae | reverse complement strand
CTTTGATTTTCTTTTGCAGACATTGGACCATGGACTTTTCTTCAAAAATTAGGTGAAGTTGTTTTCATTCCTGCTGGGTGTTCACTATACTTTGATTTTCTTTTGCAGACATTGGACCATGGACTTTTCTTCAAAAATTAGGTGAAGTTGTTTTCATTCCTGCTGGATGTTCGTATCAAGTTAAAAATTTAGAGGCATGCAGTTAGTTCATCTCATTATCCGACATCATCCTATCGTCCTTTTTTATAGAAACTTTTTGCAGTACCAGAAAAGTCCAATAGCACATTGATTGTCACGCCCTGAACCTAGGTCCTAGACGTGATCGGCGAAATGGGGACCCGAAGGAACCCCAAACAAGCCTCATGGCATATCATTACACATCCTTGGTCGTGGAAGTAATTAAAATGACAATAAGAGATAAGCATAAACAAGGAGAATTGGGTCTAAGGTAAAGAATTAAACACTTGAATAACATAAATGAGTCAAAGATCAAGCGTAATACATAACTTCTCCAACAACACCTCTAGATATAGAACTTAGCGAAGACCAAGACAAACAATAGGGCTCACCCTCATAGTCATAACTATTTCAAAATATACAAGATGTAGTCTGAATATAAGCATGAAAGAAGATAGACATTATCCCCGGACATGAGGACTCACCAAAAGCTAACTTGAAGAATCCGTCTAGCCACGAGGAGAATCAATAGGGGTTCCGATTTCTATATGGTAACGTCATGTAGGCATAGAGTATGCATTAGTACGTTTGAATGCACTAAGTATGCAGGGTGCAATGCATGTAAATTACCAAACCTACATATCGATACTAGATGACAAGGCACATAATATAGAAAGAGTTGAATATCGAAGAATGTAATGTACAAGATGCTATGAAAGTCATGATGCATGAAATGCAAATGATGCGCTTATATATATTGGGGATGTGACCTCAACCGACATAAGTAAGACCAAGCGGGCTATTACTTGGAATCTCGATGAAATCCCCTCATCGGTAAAGAGGTGATCTACTTGCCAATGGTAGACCATACTTCGCCTTACAGGACAACTCCCTCTTCGTATGAAGTAACCTTCCTTATGGGACAACTCCCTCTTCGGATAGCATTTTCACAAAATCACAATTTAAATCATTTCTTCTTCTTATGGGACAACTCCCTCTTCGGATCGGAATCCTATGCTAGGCACATAGTTCAAGGAAAGAAAGAGGGCCCTTAGGGATAGACCTAACGCCCCCAATCCATCGGTGCTAAGTCATCATCCCACAAGAATAAATATGCGTATATATATATACACACACATATACATCCATACTTTCAAATGACGTAAATTATTTTCAAAACCATTTCAATGCATTCTTAGGCTTAAAGGCCAAAACGTAATTTCATAATCTTCATACTCATGCATAGGAATAACCCATTCATATACAAAATGGCACAAACACCCAAAATGCTCAAAGAGCCAAAATCAAAGACATTTACGTGATCACGATATTGTCATAACCAATATCTTATATCAAAATCATATCATAGAACATAATTGGACTTAACCCATAAAATAATTCCCATAATGATCTATGTACATGAATACAGATGCCATGAATAACGAGAGAATGACATGGGTAATTAGGATTCAATCAAAAATCTATAATATAATATGAAATTCAATCGAAAACATAACTAAATCCACATTTAAATTCATATTGTAATCACCCATGCATTTAGAAATCTTAAAGGGGGCATATATACTTGAAATTCCATAAACCCCAAAGAAAATCCTCATGTAATAGTTTAAATCACATTAAAATCATCAAATAAATACTACCCATGCAGAATTAGAATTTTAGGATTCATAATCTTCAAAATCCCGATTTAAAGTAACTAGAAATCCATGAGATTTCTTAAAAATAATTTTGGGTCTTCTTGATTGAAAGGAAGTCAATGGTCAACCCACATACCTTAGACCTTGAGTTCCTTGGAATTGAGTTTGGGAAGAATGGAAGCTCGGAAGTGGGTCTTTGAATCCAAAATTGTTCTTGGGTTTCCTTGAAATTAAATTGAAGCTTAATGGAGGCTCTTGAGAGAATTTGGGAGTGTGATTGAGATAAGAGTAGTGAGTTTATCCTTTGGAACATTGTTTATGTCCTTTACGAAGGTTAAAATAGCTTAGGAAGTCAAAAAGGGTTATTAGAATAATTAGCATTTACGAAAATGCCATTAGTGAACGGATGGAAAATTTGGCAAAGTGTTGCCCCATGGAAGGTTCCACGGGTCTTGTGGCACTCCAAGGGTCGTGTAGAGTGCCCGTGACAAGGTGCTCAGTTCAAATATTGAAGTTAGAAATCGATTGGAACAAGACGTCTCGTCATTACCATAGAGGCCTCCACGGGTCGTATGGAGCTTCACGGCCCATGTGGAGGCTCGCGGAACCACACTTGGTGCTGGAAAATGTTGCCCAGGCTCCATGCCAAGGACCACGGGTCGTGCACCAAGCCACGGGTCGTGGTGAGGGGCGTGGCACAATACTTAGCAAGAAAATTTCCCTAAACGCCCACTATTCCTCTCTTGAACTCAACCCACGAACAGGCACACAGCCAGTCGTGCCACTAGTTATGCCCCATGCCTTAAGCCAAAAATGGCCTTTTCCAACTCAAGACACCTCACACGATCCATACAAGACACCACTGCCCGTATAGGTTCCCGGGGGGCTTCAATGCACAGGAGAGTCTTACGAAAACGGTCATAACTCCTTCATCCGAACTCGAAATAAGGTGAAACCAAGTGCGTTTGAAAGCTACTCAAAGAGCTTTCTTTTGACATGTCGTGGGCCACCCAGTTTCAATTTTGCTACAATTTATGCTTGTTTAAAGTTGACCCTTCCATCGGTACTTCTGTCGAACTTAGCCAACGAAAATCCTTTTGAACTTGGCTTGTTGTAGGGCCCATGAAAGCCTTAAACGACATACATAAGCTTGGAAATCTAGGTCCTTACATCATCTCCCCCTTGAGAACATTCATCCTCGAATGTGGAAGAACAAAGCTTGAAAGACTTGACTTAGTACATGAAACCTCCAACCATATGACCAATGCATAGTTTACTAGTTGAAGATTATAAAGTAGTTAAAACTCATGAAAAAATGCATTCAATTCATTTCAAACATAATGTAAATCATTTCAATGCATATGCAAGCATGTCATGCCATGAGACTCAAGAATTGAAAGGGTCGGGACCGCTTGGGGAAACAAAAAAACCTAGTGCCTTATGCTTAGGTAGATTGGAAAAGATAGGGATGTCGCCTTATCAAGATTGCTTCAGCTTCTTTGATGGTACTTTCAACTTGTCGTTTTCCCCAAAGGGTTTTGACAAATGCTACACCCTTATCAATCATCTTTTCCACCCTTCCATCCAATACCACCACTAGGAACTTCTTCTAAGTCAACTTATCCTCCACAACCCCAAGTGTTCTATAACACTAGAGTCACAAACATATCCCCTCAACCTAGAAACACGAAGAACCGGACAAATCATTCCCTATTCATAGGAAGTTCCCATACTTACACAACCTTACCAACCTCCCTCTACATTCTATAAGGACTCACAACCCTAAACTCAATTTTCAACCTTAAACACACTTAGTCCACTTGGTACCCTAAACCACCATCTCCCCCTTGGGAGACAACCTCCACTCTACCATCCTTTCACCCAAAACTTTCAACTCTAATAAGGCGAAATGAAGGCCTTGCTTAAACTAGACCTCCTCAACCAAAAAAGATCTGGAACCACCAAGAACACTATACTACCATTCTCAACTTTCCTCAACCTAACTTCCAATCTAACCAACTGATGGATCCCACTAGTTACCTCTTTACCACCATTATCTATATATGCTAGGCTACCCTTAGTCACCCCACTTAGAGCATCAACCATAACGTTAGCCTCATCAGGGAAATGTCATACACTAGTATCACAATCCTTAAGGAGTTCTAATTAACCACCCATATGTTATCTTCAACTCACACTTATCATATTTAGAAAATAACCTCTCATCTCCCAAGGCTTGCAGTACTACCCCCAAGTGATTCACAAGATCTAAATAATTCAATACTCCATTCCTAGAGGCCACAAAAAAACATGCCAAAGTAGGGTTTTAAGACCCTATTCATGAAACCCATAAACACAACCGGTGCATAAGCCCACCAAACAACACTACCAATATTCAAAATGCTCATTCCTAGTTCGAAGGACACTTAGGGATATCACCCACCGTCATCCACACTTGGGAACAAAACCCGAACCTCAAATCAACCTTAGAGAAGTGACTAACCCTTTGTAGTTGACCAAATCGATCGACCATCCCTACCTATCATATTAAAAACTTACGGGTCCCACACTCATCCAAAGCATGCTATGCAAGTAGCCAAATAACCCCAAGATCTTCAACACCTCAAACTAAGTCCAACCAATATCACAAGACAAGACCTAATGCAAATCAAACCCGGATCAACACCTATGAACCTCCTAGCAACCATATACTCAACAAAAAGGATAGACACCAAAGGTTCACACAACAACTTGGACACACAAGAATCCCCACTAACAACCAAAAGAATAGAGAAGAAGCAATGGCACACCGGGCCTGACAATGTATGCACATCAAAGCCAAGGAAACTTCAACTTACCAGTAATAGCATCGGGCACCTCATCCCCTGATTGAGCCACTTGATCAACATGAATGCCTCAATCCAAAGGTCGATCACCCTTATACTTCCTTAGAACATATGAACAATCAACTAGCTTGTGACCCACTTTACTACATCCATAACACGCATTGGTCCTCCTCAAGCATAGACCACCATGGTTCTTTCTACACCCTCGACACTTGGGATTAGTCATCCTACCATCATCTCTTTCTGGTTGAGCAAGAGAACAACCACTAACTTTGTGCCCAAGTCCGCCACAACCCAAGCAAGCATTAGAATGCTCCAAACATAGGCCGCCATGGCCCTTCCCACACTTTCGGCAGCTAGGCCCTTCCACCCCTCATCACCTCTTTTACTATTTTTATGCCTCTGAGGATAATCTATTATCTTGTGACCCTCCCCTCCACAACCATAACAAGCATTGGTTTTCTTCGAGCATGGGCCATCATGGCATCTACCAGATTTTGGGCACCTAGCATAAGGCAACACACCACCCCTATCTCTCCCCTTGGAACCTTGGAACTTACCCTCAACACGGGCCCTCTTAGAAACATTACCTCTCCTCTCACCATTAGAAATCTATGGAGTGCCCAATTGTAAATTGAGTTGAGTTGCCAATGTTGTCACTGCTTTGGCCATTACCCATAGAGCATTACAAACCTCCGCATTTGACATATAGCCATCTTGTGTAGCTTGAGACATATCCTGAAATGTAACAGTTAGGGATTAGTAATAAGCCCTAAGAGACCTAACTTTATCGCATGACATAGATCATGAATATGTGATACATTTCCTAAGATGCCTCATAGCCTCTTATTCATAGTTATGGTGCATAACACAACCATGAATAAGACTCTAATCCAGGCAGTGTGTTGGACTCCAAGGATCTAACAACCTAGTGTTCTGATACCATCTTGTCACGCCCCAAACCTAGGGCCTAGATGTGACCGGCGAATGGGTGACCCGAAGGAACCCCAAATAAGCCTCATAGCATATCATTACACATCCCTGGTCGCGGAAGCAATTAAAATGATAATAAGAGATAAGTATAAACAAGGGGAATCGGGTCTAAGGTAAAGAGTTAAACACTTGAATAACATAAATGAATCGAAGCTCAAGCAAAATACATAACTTGTCCAACAGCACCTCTAGACATAGAACTTAGCGGGGGCCAAGACAAACAACTGGGCTCACCCTCATAGTCATAAATATTCCAAGATATACAAGATATAGTCTGAATATAAGCATGAAAGAAGATACATATTGTCCCCGGACATGAGGACTCACCAAAAGTTAACTTGAACAATCCATCTAGCCACGAAGAGAATCAATAGGGGCTCCGATTTCTACATGGTAATGTTATGTAGGCATAGAGTATGCATTAGTACGCTTGAATGTACTAAGTATGCGAGGTGCAATGCATATAACTTACCAAAACCTGCATATCGACGTTAGATGACAAGGCACATAATATAGAAAGAGATGAATGTCGAAGAATGTAATGTATGAGATGTTATGAAAGTCATGATGAATGAAATGCAAAGGATGCGCTTATATATATTGGGGATGTGACCTCAACCGACATAAGTAAGACCATGCGGGCTATTACTTGGAATCCCGATGAAATCCCCTCATCCGTAAAGAGGTGATCTACTCGCCAAGGGCAGACCATACTTCACCTTATGGGACAACTCCCTCTTCGTATTAAGTAACCTTCCTTATGGGACAACTCCCTCTTCGGTTAGGATTTTCACAAAATCCGACACAGGTACAGCATTGAAAATGAAGAGTCCACGCAACTTAGTCCGTGTGTATTAAAAATGATTACTTATAAAAGACCCCTGCACAATATGTGTTTAAATTCAAATAAACTGAAATTAAAAGAAGATAAATAAAGAGACTAATGCTTTTGTGAGATTTTTTAACACAAAATTAAATTTTGTTACATCTCTATGGAAATATGATACATTGGTTGGAAATAGAGTGAATGATAATTATCCAATTTATTTTCGTGCATATGAGTTGGGAAGAGTTATGGTAATTTGAGCATTTTTGAAGCAATATTATGAAAAGATAATTATTAACTTAACTTATCCTTTTAAGATGTGAAATTAAGTATATGTATCTATTACTAACTAATAAATTATGTAAGTCAATACATGTTGCAAGACTTACATAATCATCTCTTTTTCAAATAACTAATTATCTGCTATTACTAAAGGATCGTATACTCTGAATTTACTGCTTTTTGAGACACACAAATTTAATTCATGTAAGGTCATGTACATAAATGTCTTTCTCTATTTTATTAGCTTTTTTGCTTTGCTATTAAAGGGATGCCATTATACAACAGACATAATAGTACTTATAAATACATATGCATGTAGCTTATTCTTCTTAGTAATTTTCAGTGGTGGATTCATGATTCAAATGTAGTGGTGCTTCAGTTATGCTAACATAACATTGTTATCGTTCACTTAGTATAAATGCAAAAACTAATTAAACCCAATCATTAAAAAAAAGTTAATGAGAAAGTTATGTTTAATATTAATTTTAAGGTACTTGACGATTTTTGTTTAAATAAAAAATAGTAATAATAACATTTTGTGACACCCCATAAATCTATCCCCATAAGTACCTATGTTTCAAGCCTCACTCTTGTATGTGGTAAGTGTATTAGGGTCATAAGAGACCTCTAGTACTTTGTCGTATTCAAAATTTTCCTATAAAATGAGTTTCTAGGATTAGATTATGCAAGGGTCAACTTTAAGTGACCATAACTATTAGCACACAAAAAGTAGAAGTCCCATGACATACTAAACGAAATCTCTGGTTGCACCTCATTTGGTGTTCGGAGTCAAACGTTATGGCCATTTTACTGAGAACTGCTAGTGCAGAGTTGCACTATGAGACCCAATTATGGGTCATAATTCGGAGTACATACCCATATTTGTATCTAGTGGAAAAAGTCAGAGAATTTAAAATTTTCAGCCCCACACTTTACTGACCCAACTACGGGTTGTAGAACCCACTACGAGTCGTAGCAGGGCCTTGGCCTCAGCCTTCTTCACTATTGGCTTTGGCCTCAACCTTTTTTCTTTGAGTTTAAATTATATGCATCATCAGTGTAAAAGATTTTCTACACCATTAGGTAACTTTAAAGATAATAACCATAATTTTTTTCAATAATATTTATACCTTTTGAAAAGAATATAATTTAGAAAAACATTAAAGTAATCCTTCCTTCTAATTGTAGATTTTTTTTCAAATCCCGATTTGAATCCAAATTACTCTCTCTCTCTCTCTCTCTTCTCTCTCTCTCTCTCTCTCTCTCTCTCTCTCTCTCTTTGTCATAGGTATTATGTGGCAACGGTAAAATGATGATGTTGCAGTTTTTGTCTTTTCCTTTTATTTATTCCTTTCATTTTTCTTAAATTATTCTATTTATCTTTCATTTTATTTCAACAAAACTTATTTTATGATATTCATATTTATAAGGATTAGAAAGGTAAGACCTAACCGCTCTTACTTGTAGTTATTGCTATTGATATCTTTTTATTTTTAATAAAAGGCTGGTGGACACTATGTCTAATGGTAAATTTGCTCAAAAAATATATCTATAATAATAATAATTCTAATAAAATGTGTAATAAAAAAGAAGATTTGAAGGAGATGGAATATGTAGGCAGTTGTTCAAGAGATTTTCCGTTTTCTATGAAAATACGACAATAGAAAAATGAAACGAGCACTTCACAAAATACTTAATTTTTTGGAAAAAAAATACCAATGAATCCTAAAATTAATAAACAAAATTAATATATATCTAAAAAAGTTATCATTTATTGTAAATATAAAAATGCAATTATTATGTATTGAAAAAATAATGCACAAAAGACTACATAGTGAAGAAGAAAGAAATGAATATATATTCTTGTAGAATAATTAAGAAAAAAGATAATTAGATTATAGTAGAAGAAGCCAATTTAAAAAAATTAAACTAAAGATAATTAGATTGTAGTAGAAGAAGTCAATTAAAAAAAAATTAAACTATTTGTCAAAGAGGAAGAGAGAGGGTGAAACTGAGAGACATAGAGAAAAAAGAGAAAAAATAATAATTATGTTTTATTTTGTTTAAAGTATAAATAAATAAATATTATTAAGAAATACTACTTGGTAACCTGCAATAGCAGGTCAATATTACCTGATGGCGTAAAAATTTTATACACTGACAGTGCACCAAAATTAAACACTCTTTTTCTTTTCTTTTTATTTGGTTGGAAATTGATCCATCAGGGAAAAATATCAAGTTGTAGGCGCACCAATAGTTTACTCAAGAAGTAGAATAATTTAGGTGTATTTTGACTCTTAACTCCAGCAATAATTGGTTAAAAATAGGGGTGTCCAAATTTGCTTGGGGTACAAGAACATAAGACGCAAGTATGAAGAATGATAACCACTGTAGCTAGCAAGCCTAGTGTTGAGGTAAGTATTCTTCTTGAAGTGGTAAGACTCTTTCCTTGCTAAATTGCTTCCTCGTGAAAACTTCAACTATGCATTTCTTTTGGTGAATCTTTGGCTATTCGCAATTGTCTTGAAATAGGCGATGCTACCGTTGATGTAGTAGGTAGACTGTGTCACAAACTGAATCATTTGGAGTCACTGATGAGGGGCTCAGAGCTATGCAGCTAATTTGGTGGCGGTGAATTTAAGCGGGTGTGTCAATGGGACAAACATTGTTTGTAGCTATGATATCTTTTACTAAGCAGGTTGTGGTTTAGACCCCCTGCAGCTAACAAAATGGTTGCTGTGAATAAGGGGTGTATAAAGGTTTTTGTTTTTTAAACGACATAGGTTTTGTGATCATTTAATGTATGATAAATATACTGAAAAATTGAATTAAAATCATAGATAAGATAAATTTAATGAGACCTTGTTGGTCCAACTTCGAAACTTGACAAAGGATTTTACTCGTCCACACAAGGAGCCAATGCACTTCCAAGGACTTGATATGTGAACCCAAAACCACGCTCCTTTAATGGTTTGACACACCTTCAAATTCCTAACCACGCTCCTTTTGTTGGTTTGCCACACCTTCAAATTCCTCCATTTTGGCTTGCAAGGTCTCGCTCAATTGTTGAAGGTCAAGAACTCTGAGTTCTTCAATCGGAGTTTTTAGCATCCTTTCGATGTTGATATGCTTCATTTTTTTTTCCATGGTTAAACCTCTACTTTGAGGAAGTAGGAAGTTCAATTGGTCTAGTGACATTTTGAGATGAGAAACAAGGACATGAATATTTGTTCACCATGAGATTGTAACTGATGGATTAAAGTGCAGCAGACGAAATTAATGATGCCCCTGTGAACACTGTCTCTACTAATGTTGTGGCATATATATTGCTAGAGATAAAATATGTGGTAGATTCGTTGAAAGTTGGCAAATGAAAAGCGATCATGGATGATTCTGTAGATTCTAGTGACAATGAGGTGATGTGGATAATAGTACGATTAGAGAGGATTTCATCTCCCTGATGTAGAAATTGAAAGCATCAATGAAGGAAAGTAATTTGAAAGTAGATATGCTCTTTATTTCTCAATTATAAGAGTCAATAAATAGATAAAAACTACTAATAACATAACACACCTATTACTCCTAATTATTCTGATCTAGACTGATTCCACTAATCTTCCTATGGTCTTTAACAACTTCTTTGACTTCTAAATAATAGCTAAAATCGGGCATTGTATAAGTAAAATTCAGTAAGTTTAAGTGTAATAAAAATAAATAAATTAGTCCATTGCAATAATTTGAGATCCGACAATATATTAAAACTATCAAGCGATTTCAATTATTCAACATTATTTTCTAAGCATAAGTCTTTTGGAAGTAATTGTTTCAATTCAAGTACTTTATAATTTCAAATAATCTCATTTCATTAAATTGATTATCTCAAATAGCAATCAAAATATTACCTTCTGTTTCACAGTTTTTTTAGTCTTTGTGGAAACGATATCTTAAATTATATTATAATTTGACAGAGTATGAGCACAAATTTTGTACATATTGTTCTAGCAAGAAACTTGGCAGGGAGCCATTTAATAGGTAGTCATCAATGGACTCACAAAATTTGAGCTCAAACAGGTTTAGACAGATATTCCAAAAAATTCATAAAATAATATATATGAAAAATAGAGATATATAAAACTCCAGAAAAGCTACGTACTCCTTTTGAGAATAATGAGTATCATTTAATAGGTTCTCACCAATGAATCCACAAAATTTGAGCTTGAACAGAGCCATTACACATTTTTCAAAAAATTTATGGACAAATCTATATCTATATAGGATCTTAAAAACATGAACTCCCTAAACAAAATGTTAAATTATGAAAATACCCCTAATTTAAAATAACCACCACTGTTTCGTTTCCAGTCATACAACCTTGCACACCATCACTTCGCCAAGCATTGCCGCCTTTACCTCCCACCAATCATCCAGCTTCTGTTCCCTATTAAATCCAGTTCTACAAATGTTCTGCCTCAGTAAACCTTCTCTTTTACTCTGCTATTCGTTTTTCCTTCACATCAACCTTGATCCTCCCCCAGAAAAACATACTTCAAGATTGGTTTACAGTTCAGCAAAATTGTTTGCCCCCGTGAAAGAGTTTTGAGTTCCCACCTAATTGCCTTATACAACAAAAAAGTATACATAATTGATAAAAATCTTCCATATATAGGTATAAACCGTATGAAATTATCATGACAAGAACAAACATGTCAAGACCTGATGATCCAAAAACTAATGTCCTCCTTTCGAAAATAATGAGATACATTTAATAGTTCATCACAAAAAGACCAATAAAATTTGAGCTCAGACAGAATCAATCACACATATTTCACCAAATGAACCAAAACACAAATTAATTGAGATAGTATTGAATTTCTATTTTATGTTATAAAAAATGGACTAAAACACATAAAATACTGAGATAATATTAAATCTCTATTTTATGTCACAAAAAAATGATGTTTGCCTTTTGAAAACGAGTATCATTTAGTAAATCGTCCCCAATAGACCCACAAAATTTGAGCTCAAACAGAGGAGGTCACACATATTTCCAAATGGACTAATACATATGAAAAATAAAGAAATTCTTATTTTGTAACACATATATTTCTCCTTTCCCCCCCCTCCCC